>CANUEY010224219.1:0-14856 GCA_948099555.1 Croton setiger
AGCTATATCTTTTGTTCTACAATGTACATGTATTTATACATTTATTCTGTAACAAAAAATCCCTACATAAATGGAATCTCAATCATATTTTTGTTTTCTGTTTTGATTTTATTCTGTTTCTGTTAGTTTGACTCTGTATCAGTAGAAACTAGAAAGGTAATTTGCAGAACAAGAAGAGATGATTCAGCTCACTTCCATCAATTGCTAATTCAAGTAACGTTCTATGAAATTTCGTGAACTCAGGGGATGAAGAAGCACAAGCAGAAATCTGATCTCCTAATGCAAAAATTTACACAACATTCTCATTGTTTGCAAGCCAACCTCTAAATGCTGCAATCAAATCATGAGGGGAGAGCGATTCACGACACTGAGAAACCAAAGTAGAGCAAGAAACTTGTTTTTTTTAATCGATTTTTTGGAGTCAGTTTTTTAGCTTTCAAAGAATTCTCCAGTGGTTTGGACAAAAAAATCAGATTTCAATACATAAGAGCATAAGAGCATGTCTAATGCAACAGTTATTCACTTGACACGTCAGAAAAATAGAAAAAAAAAAGAGAAAAAGCTTTTTTAATGTTATAGTCTATTTAGGATGTGAAGCTGACATGTACTAGACAATGCTTAGTTGATCAGAGCATTGCCAATGCAAATATAGATTACTCTAAACCACTTGTCAAATCATGAATTTTTTTAAAGACCTCTCCAATGCTAATATGCATTAAAAATGTGAAGCTGACATGAACTGGACATTGTTTAACTCACTTTCTATTTCTAAACGGTCTTCTTAACATTGTCTATATTTCTGGTGAATTGTGATTGGTTACAAATTAAATTATAAATTTAAAAGGAACAAATAACTAAAATGGAAAGCGTTGTATTAGAGATAAAATATTTAAAATTAAAAGTCTACACATTTATCCACACCACTCCTTCGCATCTTCCATTTAATGAGACACAGAAGCTAATAGAAAGTGTAATATTAGAGATGCTCTAACCTTTTATTTTTAGAAGGTTTTCTAGATAATTTTATGATGCTGATTGGTTACAAATTAAATTAAAATTATAAAAAGACCTTAAAAATAAAATGGAAAGTGTTGCATTCAAAATAAAATTTTTTAATTAAATGTCTACTCATAAATATTTATTTACATTCCTTTCACACTTATTATTCTAGAGCAAATAGAAAATGTTGCACTGGAGATACTCTAACAACAATGTCTTGAACTTAAACATCAAACCTTAAACTTTATGGGGATGAAAACAAGGTCTTGCTGGCTTGACGAACATATTTTGAAGTATGAAAAACAAATTCTTGTATTTCCAAGACAAAGAAAACAGAGCAGATGTTGGTTTAACAACTGAAGTTTCAGAATTGATAAAAGATATTAAGACATTACTGGGTTTCAAAAAGATGTCATCTTTTAAAAATTGAGTCTTGATTCTAAAAATGAAATCTTGAGTTGAAAATCTAAGAATTGAAACTGAAATAAACTAGAGAACTCAACACATATCAAGCAAACAGAAGCTGAAAAGAAAAATGGAAATCAAGACCAAGTACAAACAGAAGCAAAACGGAGCATTCGAAGGGAATCGAATTGAAAACTGAGTTTTCAGAAGCAACACAGTAAGGTTAATGGAGCAGCTTTCTGAAATTTGAAAACCCAAAAAACTTAACAAGAAAACCAAATAGGTAACAGAGTTAATAGAATCCAGTGAACCACAAACACTATATTCTGTAATATCAAATTCCTCAATTTCACATAAATTGCAGAAAATTCATTCTGAATTATCACTATAGAAACTGTATTTGGAGGCAAATTCAGCATTTATATCAGCAAGAAAATAACAAAGCAAAATAATAAATCCGCATTTGCTGGTATGATAAAAAGCATCCATCATAAAAAAAAACACTCTAAACACAAGAAATTAACCAGGAAAAAAAAAAAAGATTACCACTGTAATAGAACAAAATCAGCATTCATGGTGGAGATACTCTTGTTGAATTGAATCCAATGGAGCTAGAAGCACAAAACAATCTTGTGTCTGCAGACTTCACAAAAAATTGAAAGAAAAGTTCAAAACTCAAAAGATTAGGGAACTCAGTTATTCCAATGACAGAGTTTACGAAATATGCTTTAGCCATTTACATGATGATGCAAAAAATAATGGGAAAATTTTCCTATCATGAACCCTTCATCCGTATGTGGAGATACTCTTATTGAATTGAATCCATGAAGATAATGTATATGAGGAACCATATTAAGTTGATGTAGCCAAAACAAAAAATCCGTAGGACATTGAAAAGTGTAAATAAGTAAATTAAATATCAATTTTTTTTATCGAAGATATTGCCTTTTGAAAGCTTGAAAAAATCAAGCTTATAAGCATACAAACATCTCATAAACCTAAAGCAGGCAACAACAAATAAGTTTCTTCTTGAAGACACTCACTAATTTTGTTATAACCTTGATTTAAGGAAGCAGCAGAAACAACTTCCAAAACACAGATCTACATGGTTCAAAAATAGATATAGATCTAAAACACTAGAGAGGAACATCAGAAAACATGAAAAACGAAAGAAACTGGCTACTGCAGGTAAGTAACCACCGGTATAGGTTTGTGGAGGATGATTACTAGAGTTAGCAACAGCAGTAACGGAAGTTCCAACTCCTTCAATGGTTGGGAGGTTGGCCTTATTGGTAGTCGATTGTAGAGATGAACACAAAATACTGCATTTCATATGTTTGATGAAATGTCTGATACTAATACAGGCAAAACGATATCGTTTTGCTTGTAAAAGTCGGGTAAAGAAGACTGCAAATGGCCTGGAATATTATTAGCTAGTCAATATCATAAGAATTTAATGCCAACAAGTTAATCTTTTGAACAATTAATTATGAGAAATTATACCAAATGGCAGATTTATATTTTTAAGTTAGCACATAAATTTAATAATTAGTAAAATAATAATTTTTTTTATTGTTTCTTCTTATTATTATTATTATTATTATTATTATTATTATTATTATTATTATTATTATTATTATAAAATTTAGAATTTTTTTAAAAAAAAAATCGCACAAAATAATCATTTTTTACGTATTGACAATAATGATTTATAATTTTTTTTTTGCAAACTTTTATTTACTGTTTATTGACTTAAGAGTTTCTACTCCGTTTCATTTTTTAAATATATATATACAAATAAAATTAATTAAATAAATTTAAAATTAAAATATCAAATGCCACAATTTAACTAATGAACTAATAAAATTAATTAAAATAAATTTAAAATTTAACAGGAAAGAAGATGGTCGAGCTGTAGTAGATGCAAGTCTGCAAAGAAGCTAGAACGCAATTTGAGAGAAGTGGCAATTTTATTCTCGACATTTGACTGAACGACAAAAAAGATTCTCAATATTTATTGTTTTAAGTTCAATTTGGCGATAATTGGTTCTACTATTACATTTTTGGGATTTTTTTTTTTCCACCTAAGAATTAAATTCAGTTCCCAGCACATTATTTTTTCAAATCAAATATTAAATTGTCGATCAAATAAAAATTAAAAAATTCTTATTTTTCAGTGTTAGATAAATCCCAAGTCCATCATAATTTTGACAATTCTCCTAATAATTAAACATTTCTAATTATTTTGTAATACATAATTAAATTCTGCATTTTCCTAATAATTTTATGAGACGAGATTTCCACTGTCGGACCAACCCCTCATTGAATCAATGAAGGTTTATTACGGACAGAACGCCGGGCACTCCAGCCGTCTTATCCAATAATCTGGACCATTTTTGGTGGAGTGCTTCGAATAGGATCTGATCCTATTCGGATTTGCTTTCCTCGAAGAACAAGGCAAATCCTACTCTACATTATCATATGATTTCACGGCAGTCCTTTCGGTTTGAGTGGAAATTACCTCATATGGTTTTACAGCAGTCCTTTCAGTTAGTGGAAATCGCCTTTGCCTCTTATGTAGGTCCACTCTGTGGCGAATAACTCTTTTCTTTTTTTATATGGGAATTGCTTTCTAACACACCTTTATTCTCTTCAGAAAACCCTACCCGAACCATTCTTAAAACCACGGACCCCACCCCAGCAGTCATGGTGGGGCTTACAACACAAACAAGATACAGTACTTGAACTGGTACTGAAATTGATTAGGACGAAAAAAAAATCTCAAAAAGCCAAAATAGTAGAAAGGATATCATTTGCGGCGTTGTTCTTTTTTTTAGCAAGAATTAAAACTACTAAACAGCTTTATGAAAATGTGATGGGCATCTAAAACTTGGAGATTGCTTGTTCAGATCAGATCTTCACATATGAGTTCTTACATCACCCATTATAACACTATGGGCAGTGAAGAATGGAACATAAATAAGATAGTGACAAATGGAACATAACACCCATAAAACCTGTCAACCATGTAATGAAACCAGTAGTTCAATCGCACAAAAAGCATAAAAATTTGCGAATGGATGTCAAGTCTTCCATAAACATACATGGAAAGGAGATGCTACACACCTCTTATTAACATAAAACACATATATACATAAGACATTAATTAGCTAGTTTAGTTGTGATTATGATGGTGGGTTCCAGGAAGCTTCTCTTTAATCTTATCCATTATTCCTTTCTTCTGATGATCAGCTGAATAGTAACCACCTGGAGTAGTAGTTGAAGATGCTTGGCTTCTTTCTTCTTTATGATGCTGTCCAGGCAGCTTTTCTTTTATCTTCTCTTTTACTCCTTTCTTCCTTCTTCCACCATATCCATCATCTTCAGACTGCAAACGCATATTTATTCAACTTTTTAAACACAACACAAGCCAATGCAAATGAAAAAAAAAAATAGAAATTTTCATCATATTCTTCAATTAAAAAAATGAAAATTTCGATTCTTTTCTGGGAACTGATTATGAAACCAAACCCGAAGAATCGGAACGTTGAAACTGCTACTAGAACCGTCAGAAAGACGATTCTAAAACCAGTTTCCAGCTTCCAATCGGTTAAAAACCAAAGATCCCGAATCTTCAATTCTGATACCAGTTACTTTTAAGGAACCGATTTTCCAATTGGTTCAAAAACCAAAATTTCGATTCTGATTCTGGTTACTTTAAAGAACCGATATCGGTTCTGCGCAGCCCTAATCGAAATGAAAGAATTAACTCACAGAGCTAGAGCTGGAGGAGCCGGAACGGTGAAGCTGCTGACCACCCATGCCAAGACCTGTGGTACCACCCTCGTATTCTTGAGCATAGCGGTGGTGATCCATGCCAAGCCCAGTAGTAGTATTACCAGTCTCGTAACCGGTGGTGGTTTGACGGATTGGATTACCATAATCATCCGTGTGGCGTATTGAACGACCGTATTCATCTACCGGATTGCCATGCTCGTCGGTAAAGCTAACTGCGCCATACTGGTTTTGATAGTTCGCCATTTATCAAACAAAAACAAACGATGTAACTTTGTTCCTTGATTGATAGAAGATTAAATTCAAAGACAAATATATAAGCATAAAAATGGGTGACGATGAGGGTTAAGGCATGCAAGATGGGAGCAGGTGGCTACACTAAAGAATTGCCACGCCATTGCATAATGTTACGCGTAGCTATCTTACGTTGAGGAACAGTGTAGATATATATCTGAAATGGATTTATGGTCGTATAGCATATGTAACCCTAATTAATTGCTTTAAAAAAAATAGTCGGTTAGAGATAGATACCAAATGTTTTGAAATTGGTGGTGTATCACACAGGGGAAGCCACATCTCACTTTCGAAAGGAAAATACTTTTAAAATGAGGATTTTTTTTTCCTCAATAAATTTGTTAATTAATAATACTACTCAACCACATGTTCTAATATTAAAAAAAATACACTAATAAAAAATAATATATAGATTTTGATAAAAGAAATTAATTTTTAGAGTATAAAATTGGTGGGATGACAAAATAAAGTCTACGCAATAGTGGTTTTAACTTTATGTTTTTGCAAAAATTGATCACATCTAAAATGACAGAAAAGTATATTAATGGAGAAACAAGCCGTACTATTTGGCTCATTCGATAAAAAATCAATTTCTTCCCTTGAAAATCAGAGATTTCCAAACAAAAAAGTTTAATAATTTCTTTGTATTTTGAATTATCAAAATTAAATAAAATGAAATAGAAAATTGAAAAACTCCGTAAATGAGAAAAAATATATTAAAAAAAAAAACACCCATAAAGAGAGACGAAACTCACAAAACAAGACACCGACAAAGGGAGACGAAAATTACATATAATATAAGTTCCAATGAAAATTGATTCGGAATTTATTAAAAACATGTAAGAATAGAAGATAAGAAAAATATGAAGCATTACCGATCAAAATCAAACAAGAAAAATAGAAGAAAACAATGAGAAGGAAGAGAGGGTGACTAGGGTTAGAATAATCTTATACTTTTTTGAAATAAGGATTTAGATTTACAACCGCTATTTTTAGTGGGTCAAGTAGTTAAGCATCCTGCGAGTTTTGATACTCTGGCTATGGATTCTGAGCTTAAAGATTCTATAATTAAGGATCTTGATTTGTTCCTGCAAAGAAAAGAGTATTATTTTCAAGAATTTCTAGCCAGTTGAGTTTTAAATATGAACTACAATGTATTTTTATTATGAAATTAAATTAAATTAAACTTCTTAATTAGATTGAAATTGATTATAATCTTGTATGATATTATTAATATAGAATCAAACGAGTTGTAATAGTTAATTTTATTTGATGAATCTACCAAATGTTGAAACTGAGTTTAAGTACAGTTGAACTACTGTATAACCTTAGACTTGTTAAAATTGATTGTCATTGCCATTTATTTATGTATTATTTTTGCTTTTAGTGATGAACCAACATGTTGGTGTTTTTGCTATTTTTAGATTTAAGAATTATTGTATATATATACACGAGTAGGTTTATGAATAAGAAAAGGAACAATTTTTGTAATTTAACTTCAATTTTGTGATTTATCAATTACCAAATGAATGGCACCATTGTTGTTGTGGGAGTAAATTTAACGTTTTAAGTATAAGGGACTATTTATAGGTAGGGTTCTTGTTGAGCCGTTAGACCTATTAGTAGAGTTCTTGTTGAGCCGTTAGACCTATTAAGTCTAGATTCAGATGGATGTTAAATTAAATTTAAAAAAGAAAGCTTAAGGCATATAACACTTATTTAGTGCTTAATAGAAAATATTAGCACATATTTTTAAAAATTAATAAAATAGTATATTTTTTATAAAAAAACAATCAAAACTGTCTTGATATATATACTACTATATATAGAGTATATATACTAGTATATATACAAATATACTTAATTTACCAATATATATACTAGAGTATATATACCCTATATATACTTTAGTAGATCTAGAGTTGAGGAAGGGCGAAAAGGAAGGTGGTGACGAGGTTGGACTGTATGGTGGTTATTTCAGAGTATATATAGAGTATATATACTGGTATATATATCACTCTATATATATATATATAGTATATATTAATCAATAACCGAAAACATATAACAGTATATATAATAATCGAGAACATAACAAAAACATATATATAGTGGTACATATATTAGTATATATATCAGTATATATATATCATTTTATATATATATATATATATATATATATATATATAAAAGATATATTAATCAATAACCAGAAACATATAATAATATATATAATAACCGAAAACATAACAAAAAACACATAATCCAGTATATATACTTGCATATATACTGATATATATACTAATATATGTACCAGTATATATGAATAATGTATAACTATTTGTGAAGTCCATAAGCTATGATTTTGTGTGGAGTATATATGTTCATATATACCAAGTTAAATAACATTTTCTAGTATATAGCTCATATACTATCATATATATACCAACAAAAATCAAAAATCTAAAAAGTTAAATAATTGAAATATCTATGGTATATATACTGTTTGATCTGAAAAATTTAAGTAGAAAAAGGAGAAGAAGAAAATGAGAAGACATACATGTAAATCTAAGAGTTAAAATTAAAGTAGA
Organism: Croton setiger; assembly: GCA_948099555.1. Lineage (NCBI taxonomy): Eukaryota > Viridiplantae > Streptophyta > Magnoliopsida > Malpighiales > Euphorbiaceae > Croton > Croton setiger. The sequence goes on from CANUEY010224219.1 coordinate 8,085, forward strand.
AGAGGGATAAGAAGAAGAAGAAATAGAAAAAGGAGAAGAATAAGAAGAATAAGAAGAGAAGTCAGATCTCTGTAAAACTAAAAGGTAAAACTAAAGTAATAGTAGTAGAAGAAGAAAGAAAGAAACTACGAAGAAGAAGAGGAAGATAATGGGGAAAAAAATGTTAAATGAATTTATTTAATTGTGAAGGTATTTTAGTCTATTCCAAATAAAATATATTATTTTATTAATTTTCAACATTATACTATTTTATTTTTTAAAATTAAAATATGTACTAAATCCTACCATTTTTCTTTATAAAATGAATTAGAGATAATATAAAAAAAATGGCTCTAACTTTTAAATTTGAAAATAATTTTCAATTTATTCATACTTTTTACTAGCGAACATATTTTAACTTTTTAACTCTATAAATAATCATATTCGTGTTGTTTATATGTTGTTTATAACTAAAGTATGGCTATTTGGAAAATTATTTTAAAAAATATGACAATTTTAGAAAGTGAAAAAATTTAGTAGCATATTTATGCCATGTAATTATCATTATTATTAAATAAAATATTTGCGTAAATATAAATATAACATCAAGGGCAACGTTAACATTTTATCTATTTTTAATGATAAAATGAATAGAAAATACACGAAATCAAATTTGAGAGACTTAAAATTCAAGAGTAATTTATTTTTTAATAGACTGAACAAACACTATACAATACTTGATATGAGGTAACTAGTTCCTTCGTAACCTAAGCCTAATTGGTGGTAGATGTTAATTTTTCTAATATAGAATTAATACAAAATTAATTATTTTATAATGGGTGTGTGTGCATAAAAAAAAAAAAAAAGCGCTTAAATTGGATAAAAAAGATTATTATTATAGACGAGTTTATTACGTGTGTAACCTAATCACTATTTGTCGGTTCTTTATGTCCATGTGGTGTGGGAGTTCCAGGAGGCTTCGTCTACCTTAAGCCACGTCAGAAACGTCAAATCAAATGACTTGTTGACGTGTATTGCATTCCCTCTCCCTTTCAGTCAAACTTGCTCATTATAATGCAGCTTCTACTTAAGAATCATTTAATTGTAGAAGAAACTATATGGAAACAAATAATTTTTATCAACTAAAAAAATAAATAAATAAATTTTCGCGGAAGGGTACATTTCCGTTGACGTAAGCCATTTTTCCGACCCAAACTCAAACCACTGTTTTGGAAACTACACAACAGCCAACACACAAGTGACAACCAACGTTTAATGTCTTAAAAGAGGGTTGTTATAAATGGTTCTATTTATTTATTTATTTTTTAATTTTGTATTTTAAGTTACGAGTTAAATTTTCTTTATTTATACATATAAATTTAACGGTTTTAACTATTTAATATAAATTTATATATAAAGAGTTAAATTAAAAAGAAGAAAAAATTTCTTAAAAAATAAAAAATTAACAACTTAATTAATTTAATCTGTAACTATAATTTTAATTTAACTTTTTATCATAAAATAAAAGAATTTACAATAATGTATAAAAAACATGCCCCAACCACCTAAAGAAAACACTGTTTATGAATTCACGCGTTCCTTTGGCTATAAATATAGAAAGAAAACAAGCACGTTTCTTCATCTTCACCACCTGAACCAGAAATGGCTTCTTCTTTCCCTTCCATGTCCACTCTACTCTCTTTCTACGCTTCTTTCTCCACTTTATCTATGCTTATCCGTACAATCATCAACGAAGCTATCCCTAAACGTCTTCGAGATTCCATTTCCAACTTCTTCTCTGATTTCTTCTCTTCTTACTTCTCCTCCGACTTCAATTTCATCATTGAAGATCGATGGCAAGCCGTACAGAACGAAACGTTTCGAGCAATTGAAGTTTATCTTCCAACCAGAGTCGGACCTTCCACCAAAAGTCTCATTCTCGGCAATAATGACAGTAACAATATCACTGCTCCGCCTAAACCAGGTATTCCGGTGGATTCTAAGGTAATTGATGAATTTCAAGGTATGCGATTGGAATGGACGCTGCACGAGAAAGATTCGAAAAAGTATTACTTGCGAAATCGGCGTTATTTTGAATTGAAATGCAGTAAAAAGCAAAGAGAACAAGTAATTAACGATTACTTGCCGCATATTTGTCGAAACGCCGAGTCGATTTTAAATAAGCGCGAAAAGCTTTATCTTTATACTTATGATAATGATGGATCGGTTTGGGAATCTACTGTGTTTAAACATCCAGCTACTTTCGATACTTTAGCTTTGGATTCTGAGCTTAAAGATTTTATAATGAAAGATCTTGATTTGTTCTTGCAAAGGCAGAAGTTTTTTCAAAGTGTTGGAAGAGCTTGGAAGAGAGGGTATCTTCTGTACGGACCGCCTGGAACTGGGAAATCTACGCTTGTTGCTGCTATTGCTAATTATCTTAGATTTCATATTTATGATCTTCAGCTTCAAGGGGTGAAAAATGATAGTGATCTTAGAAGGATTCTTACTTCTACTACTAATCGTTCTATTCTTCTTATTGAAGATATTGATTGTAGTACCAAGTCTTCTCGCGCTAGAAGTGCTCGTAGAATTTCCAATGACGATCGTGATGGTGATGATGATGATGATGATGATCGCGATCAGGCGGATAATAAGCTTTCTTTTGATCCTGGGGTGAGTTAAACAAACAATCTCTCTAATTTGAATTTTGGGTTTCAAAATTTTTTTGATTGATACTGTTCTGTTTCTTTTAATTTGATGGAAAACAGAGTTGCCCTGTTTTAACAAGTTAAAGATTTTCATGCTCAAGTTCTTTGAAATGGACCAATCAAGATTAATATGTTTGAAAAATGCTTAAAAAAAAGTGAATTTTTATCCTTCTTTTAAGGTAGAAAAGTTTGTTTGCAAAGAAATTATTTAAATCCCTTCAATGGATTCCTATTTAGCAATGCACACAACCTTCCAAATACCAAAACCCTTTTCAATGGCTGTGCATGTTGAGAAGCAAACTCCAACTTTTCTTCTTCTTTCCACATTTCCTCTTCTTTCAAATAAAGTACACATTTTGATTGCAAATGCTCTAGCCACTTGCTACTTGCAAGTTCTGACTTTTACTTAGTGGGACTAGAGATATCCAAATCTTGAAATACCATTTTGCATTTTATTTTTCAATAATATCCATTGGATGGCCATCAATTTTAGGTTTCCAGATTAAAAGTAGCAATACGATTTGAATATTTAGCTATACATTATAAATTATATACAGGATTGTAAATTTAACAGTATAAATTATTTTATGTTTAATCTATAACCCGCACAAAATCGTATCACAGACATAAAGTGAGACTAAAAATAAGGCCTCTAAAAATTGTTAATAATATTATTTTAAATATAATTATAGTTTTGATTATTGTATTTTGTTATTTTAATAGATTTTTAATTTATGTTTTATTAAAATATAAAATTTTGGACTATATATATATATATATATATATATATATATATATATAAAGAGCAGAGGTTTTAATTTTTTAGGGGCCTAAGCTTTAGTGGTCTGTCACATCCTTGCCTCGAACTCCCTCATAAGTCTAAAAATATACTAGTATTATTTTTTACAATTGAAAGAGATTGACGACCAATATGATCTAATTGATTGCAACAGGTGACACTATCAGGGTTGTTGAATTTCATTGACGGGTTATGGTCAAGCTGTGGGGATGAGAGAATAATAATATTTACGACAAATTACAAAGAAAAATTGGACCCAGCACTGCTTAGACCAGGAAGAATGGATGTTCACATTTACATGGGTCACTGTACTTCTCAAGGTTTCAAAAAGCTAGCAGCCACTTACCTTGGAATTACAGAGCATCTTCTTTTCAAATGCGTTGAAGATCTTATTCAAAGGATACCCATAACCCCAGCAGAAGTGGCTCAGCATCTCATGAAATCTGATGACCCTCAACTTGCTCTTCAAAGTCTCATTGAGTTTGTCAATAAAAAGGAGAATCATGTAGAGAAACTTGAAGCCAAAAAGGATGAAAAAGAGGTCATCAAACAAGAAATCGTAATGCTTAGGAAGGAACAAGTCAAAAATCAAGATGAGAAGCAGCACCAGGTTTATGATTTTCAAGATAAATGTGTTTACCTAACTTGATTATTTATATTACCTATTTTCTTCTCTATTATGTATGCTAAAATTAGATATTTTCTCTTTGCATGATGAAAATATAAAACATGATAGAATTTTGCCATTTTTGAATACTGAGAAAACTTCAAAATGGTAGAAATGCCAGCTCTACTACAAATATAGTTCCAAAAAATATGACTGGACGCCAGCGAGTTTGTTTACTAGGTAAAAATTGACTTGTCCTACTCATACAAGATCCAAAATTGCTACCCAACAATCACCAAAGAGCTTATTGACAAAAAAAAAAAAAAAACCGAACGAGCTACCCAAAAGAAAGTTCCAAAATTGCACCCAGGCCGTCTGAACTTTTTACCAAATGCCATCAACTAGCAAAACTCATCAGATACATCAGAGCTACAAGTTTGACTGACTTCAGAAATCATCTAGCTTCATTAAATAGAAAAGCGGATGTAATGCACAGTTTAGTGTACCCTTCCAGTGGGATATAACTACATGTATAATCATCACCTTAGAATGAAAGACAGCGATAAACCCTGGAAGGAAGAACAAGAAGGTGGAAGTTGATCCTTCACTGATGTGATAGTTTCAGTCAATTCTTTTATTAGATGTGGCAACATGTAAACTTCATCTGCTAGATTCTTTGTTACCCAATCTTCGAGCACCCTGCACAAAGTTTGGATAATGTATTAGGTCATGTATTATTCTGCCAGATTCTAAAAATTTAAAAATATTCCATCCCAATGTTATCAAGAGTCTCCCATTTTCCATCACATTATAGATCCTTCAGTTAAGCAAAAGAAAAATACTAACCTTAATTGAAGATCTTTATTGTTGCTACAGTTTGCAAATAGAAGTTTGATTGCAGGGTACAGCTCTAATTTTGATGCTGATTCAACACTGTAATCTCCATCTAAACAGCTACCGCTACAGCACCATGAATTGGGATTTAAAAGAACAATCTGCAACATGGGTGACTTGGTTGTCAAATCCCTGATCACAGTCCGAAATGATAATTCATCTTTTGCACTTTCTATTAATTGATTTGCGAACATCTTCTCCAAAGTATATTTCCTGTCAATGATGAGCAACTGACTTACGCGAAGAACTCAGTAATGTAAGTATCAAATGCTCCTACATCTCAAGACCCACTGCATCATGAATTTGTATGGAGGAATAATGCATTAAAGAGAGAAAAAAAAAACACCTTTGTGCTTTTTTATTCCTGCCAAATTTACAATGCAAAAATTTTAATTATCATTATAACTAAGAAATTAAATTATTCAGCATAACTAATACAAGAACTTCTTCTGAACTGCATTTGATAATGCAGTACATTTTCAGGTATCCTTAGAGAACCTTCATAAAAACGTTTCTTTTTTTCTGGAAAAAGAGACCTTCAATTATTATTTATGTCAAGGTTGTCATCCAAAAAAAAAAAAAAAAAAACTCAACAAAGAGAGGCTCAGTTTTCCTTCTTTGCAAATATATTTTTCCATTACAAATTCTCCAATACCATGGATTACATATGTAAATTGATTGCATGCATGAATTTTATACTGAACAAAATCATTCAACTTCTTTTATAAAGAAACATGATTAACAATAAATCCAAGGCCATTGACAGCATTATTACAGAAAGATCATATCAAGGACAGTGTAAAAAGCAGAAGAAAGCTATGCAGTTACTTTTGACACTTTTCGGTGAGTTTCAAATACTCCACGATATACTTTTGACACCATTCATTTCACAGCACAACAGCATGAATAACATGACCATCTGGAAACATAGCAACAAGCAACAAAAATCTTGCTCAAAGAGACGAGCATGAGAAGAGAAATCTAAAAATCATCATCATTCAAATCATTATTTGTAATCAGAAACTGTAGATATTTGGTATCAATAGTTGCAACTGGAGACATGCATATACGTCAGACTCCAATCCCATGAGAACATCCCATCAACATGCTTGAATTAGAATGGATCCAGGAAAATGGAAACTTAAGGATTTCTTTATTTCTAACAGCACACTTGAATCACATACAAGATACAACTGACAGGCTTTCAACCAAGCCACGATGATGTCATATTATCATGTGATAACAAAGAACAAAAGCAGTGATAAAATCATATTCTGCAGGCTAAATGGACTGGAATAAAAAAAAAAAAAAGAAAATCTGTGTTCATGATTTTTTCAAATTTGATCAATCTACTTATCAAGACTGATAACAATTGTGTCCAACTTAGTGAGAGTACAGTCATGTACATTTGGAGCAAATGTAGCAAACTAAATTAATTGAAAACGTGTTCTGTTTCATTTCATTTGCAATGTCTGAAAAATAAACAATCAATCTTATAAGTTTTCCATTCCCTCCAAAAGAGAAGATAAATACTTTCCCGATTTATTCTTGAATCGGCTGGGAATACATGTTATTAATTTTAAAAAATGAACAAATTCATAAAATAATATGTTATGCTATTAGCAAAGCAAAAAAAAAAAAAAAAAAAAAAAAAGAACCAATATAAAAAAAAAAAAAAAAGGTTTAAAAATATTATTGCAGAACTTACAAAAGAATAACCACAGATGTAACCAATAACAAAATTAAAAAAACAAAACATTAAAAAATAAAGAAAAAAAAAAA
>CANUEY010224370.1:0-11036 GCA_948099555.1 Croton setiger
AAGTTCAGGTTCATAACGTTTAGGTGGTATTCCTCGGGTCCTCCTGGCAGGTAGGGTGTACCTGGATTGGCCTCCCTGCATATTATTAGTCTCATTTGAAGTAGCATTTGGAGTAACAAGGATACTTACTTCTGGGACAACCGATTCCGGACTGGTGGGGGCAGGAGTCTCAGGCACAGGAGAATCAGGAGGCTCGATTGATTCTGGATGCTGTACCTCTGGGTTTGGGGCAGTCTCAGTACCTGCTTGTTCTGTTTGGACCGGACCTGACAGGTTAGGAGTAGTCACCCGACTTGAACCAATTAGCCAATTTAGTGGGTCAAATCTACTATTACACTTGGTTGTACTCTCCCCCTGAGCCACAAATTGGCATTGAAAATAGTACTCGGTCTCCACAAAGTCACAGTCCATAGTGACATACATTTTTTTGGTTCTAGGGTCATAACACCGGTATCCTTTCTGTTGAGCTCCATAACCCATAAAAACACACCGGATAGCACAGGCATCAAGTTTAGTCTGATGTGTCCGCGGAATATGGACATAAACTGTGCTCCCAAAGATTTTGGGGGGAAGAGTAAGGCTAGAAGGAGGTTGAACAAGTTCATTTAGGACATCAAATGGTGTGCGAAAACCAAGGACTTTCGTTGGTAACCGGTTGATCAGATAAGCAGCTGTAGCAACTGCCTCTGGCCATAAGAACTTTGGTACATTGGCTTCCAACATTTGGGCCCGGGTCATCTCCAACAAAATTCTGTTCTTCCTTTCTGCAACCCCATTTTGCTGCGGGGAGTAGGAGCATGTGGTTTGATGGATCAAACCCTGTTTGTCAAAAAAACTCCTGCATGCTTCGATTTACAAATTCTCCCCCATTATCTGATCTCAATATACGAATTTGTTTCCGAAATTGAGTTTGAACAATATTATAAAATAACACAAATTTATCAAAGACTTCAAACTTATGTTTTAAAAAATATACCCAGGTAGTCCGGGTGCAATCATCCACAAACAGAAGAAAATAAAGAGCCCCATTATTTCCGGGTACAGGTGCAGGGCCCCAAACATCCGAGTGAACAAGGGCAAATGGTTCTTCAGTCTTTGTATGAGTCTGAGGATAAACCTGCTTATGACTTTTGGCCATGATACAGGTCTCACAGGTCAGGGATTTGTTGAAATGGGGAAATAGCATTCGTAGGTAACCCATAGAGGGATGTCCAAGCCGTCGGTGCCATAACCATGTCTGTCGATCAACAGTCCCATGAACAAGCATAGCGGTACCTTTTGTGTCTACCTCATCCAGAAAGTACAGTCCACCTCGTTCAGTGTCATACCCAATGATTCTCCCGGTCTGATTCTCCTGTAAAACACAAAAACTTGGATGTATTAGAACAGTACAATTCAGCTCCTTAGTGATGTGACTAACGGACAACAGTTTATGGGATAGTCCGGGTACAAACAAACATTTTATAAGTTTAAGTGTAGGAGATAAGTCAATATCCCCTTCCCCTTCTACTGGCGAATACCCACCATTCGCAGTCTGGATAAATCCCTTTATCGGTTTTGTTTTACTTACAAAGTCTGCAGGGTCGTACGACATTGTGTCTGTAGCCCCGCAATCAAATACCCATTTATCCCTTATTTTATTAGCCAAATTATTTTTTCTGTTTACATGCAAAGATAAGGAAAAATTGTGGTCCAAATTAGAAAAATTGGAATTTTTAGGTTTATTGTGGCCCAAATCAGACCGCCTAGGATTTTCTCCCTGGCTGAACCGAACCGAAGGCCCATTAGAACCCGGGTCCACGGTTTTATAAACTCCTTCAAACCAGCGGTCATCCTTTAACCCTTCACATTCTTCTGGAGCCTTCTGCGTCTGAACCCTTCTACCAGTCGTTTCTTCTCCCTTGGGAACAGACGCTACATTGAAACCCTTACCTGTTTCCTCTGTAACCACTCCCTCGTCTCTCATCCTCTCCTCAGAACCAGACGGCTTCGTCCCCATTCCTCCAGTCCCAGCGAAGGTAGCGTACGCGTTGCCCGCTGCTCCCTCCGCCGTTCCTCCTTTCGTCCCCCGTTTTTTCCCATCGGGCCACCAGTCTGGGTACCCAATGATTTTAAAACAGCCATCCTTCGTGTGCCTTGTGCCTCCGCAATGGCTGCATCTGAGTTTTGATTTGTCAACGTCGCTGTTCCGGAATGATGAATTTCCCACCGGCTTTGCTTGATCTGACCGGATTTTGGCCACAAATCCGTGGCTGAGGTGTGACCCCTCTGGACTAGATCCTTCGACGCCTAAGATTCCTTTTCTGGCAGCCTCTCGCTTGATGATGGCGTAGGCTTTCTCGACTGAAGGCAGAGGCTCCATTTTGAGTATGTCCCTCCTTTCTGCTTCAAAGCGATTGTGGATCCCGGCTAGAAACTGAAACAATTTGGTCTCCTGCTGGATTTTACTGTAAGTGTTAATATCTTCCTGACATTTCATTGGATTTGGCATGCAGCAGTCGATCTCTTTCCAGATAGCCTGCAAGGTCCCAAAAAATTTTTCGAGCGTGGTTCCTCCCTGCCGTAAGTTGTTTGCTTTTACTGTTAAGTCATATATTTGCAGGGAATCACCACCTGTTTGGAACGTTATTGCTAAACTGTCCCAAAGTTCCTTTGCAGTAGCATGTTGAACATACTGAACTGTTAATTCAGGTTCCATGTTTTCTATTAGCCACGCGAAAACAATCGAATCTGACTGTTTCCATTTGATGTAGGTCTGGTCTCCAGAAGGCAGAGGAGGTGCTCCCAGAATATGGTTGAGTTTCCCCCTGCCGCTGATTGCGATTTCCATGAGGCGCGCCCAGAGTGTGTAATTAAACTCATTCAATTTTACTGTAAGATTTACAGTAAACTGGCTAGAGGTTTGGGTTTCTGTTGAGTTTGGTTTTGTGAGGTTCTGGATGATCTGCAGCAGTTGAGCAGCAGACGCATCCAAACTGGTCGTCTCAGTTGCTCCTGTTGAGCTGGTTCCATCTTGAGCATCCTTGGTAAATGATGAAGCCACACGATCGATCACAGGTTTCTGTGAAACAACCGAGGCTCTGATACCATATTAGAAATTGATTGTAGTTTAGAAAGGAATGTATTTCATTTTCTGTTATATTTATTCATCTTCAATGTACACTTATTTATACAAAAGATTTGTAACAAAAATACCTATAAAAGTGGAATAAAATCAAAGTTTGTTTTTTTGTTACTGAAATTTCTGGAATTTCTCTTTCTGTTCTGATTTTCTGTTCTTCATCAAAAAGCTCAAAAAATTTTAAGTAGTTGTTTGGACTGTTGTCGGTGTTCATGGAATAACCGGTTTCAACGCTTCGATTTGGTGGGGGCAATTGAGTCTTGAGAGGTTGTTGGCTCTGAGTAGTATTGGCAGTATTTTTCATGGACATACTATAAGTTATATTTCTTAAAAGGAAATAAAATATTTTTTTCATTTTTTGAATAATAATAATATAAATTTTAAATAAGGAGCGTATATGTAAAAATTTAAAAAAGTGATATTATATAATATCAAAACACAAATTTATAAAATGAAATTGATAAAGAGGACTAATATGTATTTTCCTAATATTTTATATTTTAACTACAGCGTTGTAGCAAGTGGATTATAATAAGAATTGTTTATTTTTATTATATAATTGATCTTTAGTTAATTTACTGAAATGCATACTTATCTATTTTTCAGTTTACATTTATTTTCAATTACTTCCATATATACTATGCAGTACAGGTTTGTCGAATCGTCTATGATGTCTGCTCTTTTATTTTAATTAGTTTATTTTTGTAGTAGTTGTCCAAATATATTAAGTTGTAATGTGATAACTTAAAATATTAATTAATTTAGGTTCTATTAATAACGTTTGACCTCATTTTAAATATTAAGTTAATTAATAAATCAACAGTATGAATGCTAAGTTTCACGTTTTAGTATATTGACGTTGAATTTTTTGCTAAAAATAGAGATCTCCTGCTTTCTGATTAACTGCACGTTTAGAGTATTAGAAATGCTTACTTTTTTAGTATTTTTATTATGTGAATTGTATGACATTTAGCTTTGCAACTTCAGAACAACAATTTATCTACACCAAGACTTTAAATTGGCCTTTTTCAGAAATTAAAAAAAAAAATACTCCATTCATTAAAATGGTTTTATTACGTGTCCGTAATTCTTCTACTAGCACTATAAATAATGTTTTTTTTTTTTTTTTTGAAAGAGAGCACTATAAATAGTAATACTCTCATTTCTATATTTAGTTGTGAATATTATTCATCTTTTTTATTCTACTCTAAATAATATTGATAACAAATGTTGATTAATATTTTTTATGTATCTTGATGAATACAAGTATTTTTTTTAAAAGAGAAAATGAAATTTATTTCATTACTTCTCATTGACTTATTTGGGAATGGTTTCCCAAATATAAGAATTTATATCTAGACGATGAAAATTTATGTTTTCTAATAGTGTATCTGAAAAAATAGTATAAAAAAATTTAATTGAGAATCAATTGAAAAAAAAAAAAAAACCCCAAAATCGTGGGTAGAGGAATAGTTATGGACTAAGGCTTCCAACAATTAGACTTGGCTACGGGTCGAAGCCCACTGAGCCGAGGGCTAGGAGGAGGAAGAACCGTGACCGGTCTGTCGGCTAACAGTTAACCGGTGGGCCACAGTGGACCAATTAACCGGCGAGTTGGAGACGGGTAATCGGCAGGTTTCAGCCTTTTTAAAAAAAATAAATTATTTTTTTGAGAGAAAAGAAGGAAAAAAAATGTTTGTTTCCACTTTTGAAATTTAGGGTTTTTTTTGAAGGATGTATAAAATTTATGCATATATATAATATACTTTGAGAAAAAAAAAAAAGAGTAACTAAAGTTTCGGAAAAAAATTGATTGAGTTAAAATTAAAATAAATAATGTAAGTAGGAAAAAAAAAATTCTAACACACTAAATATAATAATTAGAATAAGTAACAATTTTTATTCCTTATAAAATTTACATAGAATTTAAAAGATTACAATGAAAATAAACAATTGAAGTTTAATTATTAAAAAAAAAAATAGAAAAAAAATTGGGCTTGCAAATAAATTTTTTTATTTTTTTAAAGAATTTATTTTATCTACGTATCTTTTTTTGAAGTAAAGAATAATTAAAATCCAAGTAGTTCTGTTTGTTACTTTAATTTTCGGCGGTGGAAGAGTTTTCTGTGACCTCGGAACTTTCGTTAGAGGAAGAACTCTAAACATCTTGTTTTTTTGTGCATCGCCCCCGCCCAATTGTCGACGCATGCTTGAGCTTCCATATTGTCTGCTCTTAATTTAATTCTTTTTCCAGAAAGTAGTAAGCCGCCGACATTGAATGTTTGCTCCACTACGACTGTTGACATCGGTGATGCCAACACTTTTTTTGCGATTTTCACCATTGCTGGGAAGGTAGATTCATGCCTACTCTATCATTCCAAAATTTCGAAATTTATCGCATCCATTGCGGAACCTGAAAATTCAAACTCTGTGGACAGATATTTGTCAAGTTTCGGATAGAAACTTTCACTGGTCCCCCTTGGCTTTTTTTGGTGTTGGAAATAAATAAGAGACACTTTATTTTGAATCGAGGTCCCACTTGATCAACGTCAATAGCAGTAGCCGAAGCGTTATTTACGGAAAATTCAAGAAATAAATCATTTACTATCTGCTTAGTTTCATTAAGTAAATTATGAATATTGATTTGTTCATCTTTAGGTAAATTCAAATTATTATAATAAACTTCTAAAATTGTTTCTAACACATCTAATCTACACCTAGAATTAAACATAACAGCAACTAAAAATAAATTTGAAATATTTTTAAAATAATTTAACCATTTAATTTTCGCTGCTTCCACATAATCTTTTAAATTATGGTCATGCTCAAACATTTGCAACTTATCAACTATATTTACACTATATTATAAAAAAATATGTGAGGTGAGTTTATAAACATGGCTAAATATTTTACTTGCATCATTAAAAATTTATAATAAATTAATTATTTTTGTACATATTTCCCATAATTGTGGATAAATCACAATATTGTGATTTTTCTGGGAATTGTAAAATGCGCACAATGCATTCTTATATTCGTATGATTGTGCTAATAAAGTGTAGGTGAAATTCCACATATGCACAACATCACGTCTAAATTTTGTAGGAGTCAAATTATTACTCTTATTACTCCTATAAAATCTTAACTAATTTTTCATAAATTTATTATAGCTATGTAAATGTTTAATTGCATTTTTTATGGGTGCAATATGTAAACCATCTTGAACACACAAATCCAAAACATGGCATGCACATCTAATATGAAAAAATTTTCTGCCAACATTTGATTGGCACTGTTTTTTTAATTAATGTATAAATGTAGTGTTTGAAGCAATATTATCAAAAGAAATAATTAAGATTTTTTTCACTAATTTATATTCGTCTAAAATATTATGAATTATTTTATATATATTTGCGTTTGGGTTCTTTTATTCCCAAGAATTCCATCGGATGCTTATGCTCTAAGTGCCGCTTCATTGTTCCATATCCAGCTGACTTTCCATTTGTAACGTGTGTTACAATATTTGCAAACTTGAAAAATATTCGGCATTTCCGACAAACTCTCGTCAGAAATGTTGAGGCATATCACTTATGTACTTTTGTGATAAATATTGTTGTTGTGTTCCCACTTTCTCCTTCGATTGAATTTTGGGACTATAAAGTAAAAAAAAAAAAATTCATAAGTATAAAAATGATTAGGTGAAAAAAAAAATACATAGGCGAAAAAAAAGTAACTAAAAAAATTAATGTTGCATAAAAAAATACGTGAATAAAAATTACGTAAGCGAGGAAAAATAAAATAAGAAAAAAAATTAATGTAAGTTAAAAAAATTGAAGTAAAAATATACGGTGTTTGTTGTTGTGACGGTGGTGGTGGTGACGGCGGCGGCATGTCGGTTTCAAGATTTTGTCGCGACTCATCGGTTGTGAAGTCGTCAAAATGGATTGTCAAATTTATCGGCCCCGCCGATAAACATTTGACTCTTGTTGGATCGACCAGATAATCAAATAAATTGTGAATTATCCGGTCTCCAACTTCTTGAATTTCAGTTTCCTTACCTTTTCTTCTAGCGGCATTTGATTTGGGTTGATACATTTTTTAAAATTTAAATGAAAAAGATAACTAATATATTTTGGCGAAAAAAAATTAAGCAGAATAGTGGCACTAAGAGAATTATATGAGATTGTAGAGAATTGGAACAAAATATGTAACAAAAATTTGCATTCCCCTCCAATTTATAGTGAAATACTAAACTTTCGTTGGACCTAGAATACCCTCGAAAACTTACAGTTTTTGCTGTTAGTAAGGGCAAAATTGTCCAAAAATTCAAATTTAAACCCCCCATTTCTGCCACAGCCATTGGAATCGCCGGGCCTAACGGTTCTAGCCACTGACGCTAGTTTGCAGCAGCCCACTAGTTAGGCCGTTAATGCCACTCTCCCAGTAGCCCACCGACTAGGCCTAGCAGTTGTCCCAACGGCTAGCTAACCGGCGGTTAGGCCTGCGTATCTAACCGACGATTAATCGAAAATTCAAAAATTCAAAATAAAAACGGTTAACCGACGATTCAATTGGACGGTTTGGATGATGCAGAGAAGGTTATAGTTCATGGCGGTTAACGGTTAGAAAATCTCTTGAATTTTCATCAGACCACTGCACCAAATGTTTATGGTTATGGTTCGGCCGGTTACGATTCTGAAGCGGGCTTGGCGGTTAGCTGGCGGGCCAAAACTGATGGGCTCAGTGGACGTAACCGGTCCATGGCCTTGTCTAGCAACAATTAAAGATTCCGGTTAGCATCACGAAATTAACAATCTTCTTCATCTTCGACAAGTACAAGTATTTATAATGGGTATAATATGAAAAAATTGAAAAAAGAAAATTAAATTTGTATTTCTACTTTTTTTTTTAAAAAAAAAAAAAAACTGTGAAAATAAAATAATACTGCAATTTTTTAGAGGGAGAGAATATTTCTTAATAGATATAAAATGTGATATGTTTGAAAATTATCAAATACTGGAAATTGATTAAATATAAAGAAAATGAAAGACTTATAATAAGGAGGGTAATCCGTAGAAATTAACTTGTGAGCCACACTTAATGTAATCCCAGTAGAAACGATATTGCTACTACTCAAACAAACCACCTAAAGGCCAAATCCTCGTCATCTTTGATATATATTTCTTGTTGTTTTAATCTTAGAGTTTTTGCTATCGTTTTATGGTGAGATTTGCTGCCACCGAAATTGTCTTCAAATTTAGCACATACTTTGTAAATGAAGTTTAATTTTACGACTTTCTGAAAATTACGAGAATTCTTATATGATGAGATTCTAGATCGTAGCTATCCAGCATCTCCATTCCACGTCTGTTATTCCGTCGCTAGTCAAAACTTCCTCCGCTAGTCGTTGTAAGTAAACAATGAATTTTGGGTGGAGAACTATCACAGTGATAGGTTTAGGTTTACCCTTTTAAGTTATAACAATTATACTATATAATGCATTTTGGAGAGTGGGGCCGAGAGGAGGATAAGGAAGAAGGGGGTGGGGTTGGGTTTTATATTTGTGGAAATAAAAAAAGAAAAGGAGGTTGAAATGAAAGTGACAGGATGTGGGACTACCGCCGCAACCGCTCACATGAGCTTACGTCCGACGGCTGCCAACTACCGCCCAAAAAGAGACCATTTGGTAATGTTCCATCACCTCTTTTATTTATCTTTTACCCTTAAGTTATGTCATTCTCTTCCTCTCATTTCATAGTTCTTCCCCCCCTTTTTTTTTTAAAAAAAATAAATAATTACTAAAAATATTTTATACCATTGTTCAATTTTTAATGAAATACCTCTCATTAGCAATTTTTTAGTATTGGTTATTTGAATCACCTACGATTGTTTATCTATCGGTAGTGTTTTCTTTTTTTTTCTTTGTTTTTGAAATTTACTTTGAATTTTTTATTTAATAAATTTCAAATTTTAGGAAGAGTTTCCGTATATTGTGTGTTGGATCTATTTTATGAATAGATAGATTTGAGTGTGAGTTATATTATACATTATTGATTTATTTTGTATAGAGATCAAATTTTACGGTTTGAGTTAGTACAAAATAATGGAACTATATTTCTATTAAAATGGAGTCCATTAGTACAATTTGTAATTTCATTAGAATTTTATTTCACAGATTCAGTTAAAATTTGACTTATTTGATGCATTTTTTAAAACACTACTTTATCTTTTAAAATTTTATTTTGTAAAAAAGTAAGAGAATAAAATAAGCAATTATAATAATTTTTTTTAATATTATAAGAAGAAGAAAATAAATAATAATTTTTTGAAATTTGATAACAAAATGAGTGAAAGAATTTAATTTTCTTATATAATCATATAAGTTAGAAATTAAAAAGTACTTAATATTAAATTTATGAATATGAGTCTTAATTATATAAAAACTTGAAGACCTATTAAGTATTTTCATCTCTTAATTTTATTAAAATAAAAAAATCTAATATTTGTATTAAGTAATATTTAATATATTTACATGAAAATAATAAAAATTTAATTAAATTAATATTTTATTTATATAAAATGTTAAAAATTAAAATAATACAATATTTTATAAAAGTTAAATTATATTTATATATTTGATATAACTATAATTATACTCTTCTAATAATTGTATATGGTTAAAATTTCGTCCATGCCATAGAATATTATGACTAAAATTATACTCTTGTATTAACTGAGTTGGAGATGGAAGGTAAGGGGGAAAATTGTAAATTTTGCGCTTTGCACCAAAAAAGAAAAAGTAGATTTGCACTTTCATAATGTCAATAATTAATTAAATAATTGAAGATTTGGAGGGGTCATGGCCCTCCAAAGGTCATGCATGTGATGTTGGTAGGAGTTGAACTCTAAACTATTATATTATAAGGTAGGAAAATAATTAATACACTGTTGATAGGAAGGAAAAGAAAGAAGCAAATAAATTAATAATTATAACCCAACAAAAGCCCTTGTTATATAAGTAAAAAGAGTAAAATAAATATCCTATGGAAGCTTCTAATGCCTCTACCTAACACCTTTGAAAAGTGAAATATTTAAAAAAAGAAAAAGAAAAAAGGAAAGCAGGTGAATAGCTTTGAAATGACAACCTTTTTCCAATTGGGTGTTCTTTTGGATCTTTGTTTCAAAGTAGCTATTACTCATTTCTGTCCTTTTGCTTCCATTTTCCTTTTTAAAAAGGGTATAAATCTATTTATGTTTTGGTTTCTTGTCAACAAGTACCAATTGTCAATTCAGTTTTTGTAATTAGTATTGATATGATAGTACCATATAGATAATAACAATAATAATTAATTTAATTAGTATGATGATTCATGAAGCAAGCCAAAATATGTACGAGTGGCTATGTACATGCAAACCCTAACGCTTTTGAGTGATATATGGAGTTTGACTTTTCGTGCTTCTAATTTGTCATCGTAGGCAAAAAAGGAGAAGAGAGCGGCCATCAACATATGTTAGAACATATACAGCTGTGATTATATTTTTTTATTAGGCTGTGATTATATTTTCGTTTTAGGCTGTAATTCTATTTCCTTATTTATTTGTATCATGTCCTATATATATATAGGATTGTAAACCTTTCATCTTAATATATACATAGAAATACAATTATATGTTTTGACTTGGTATCAGAGCCAAATCAAAACTCCTTAAAACTTCAGCTTCTAAACCCTATTGCAACTGTCACCAACTGTGGCCAGCAACAACCCTACTGCCACCACCAAACCAAACCAACCCTACCCTGTTGACGTGACTTCCGGCACCAAAGTAAAAACTGAAACAGTCTCACATACATCTCAGCCCTATCCAATAACTATGGCTGCCATAACCTCCTTCACAAATCAAGAAAAGACTACCC
>CANUEY010224449.1:0-56433 GCA_948099555.1 Croton setiger
AAGAAGTTGAAGGGTGAAATTGCAAAAGGGATTAGGGGGCAGATCGAACCAGAATCGGTTCGATCTGAGATTAGGGTTGATTCAAGGCGATTTCTGGTTCAATTGCATTTAATTAAAAAAAAAAAAATATAAAATAGACGGGCGAAAAATTAAAAAATAAAACAAAACAAAAAAAAATATACGATTACAGTCAAATTGAAATCGAGCTAAAGAGGGGTTAGGGTTCTTGAGGGAAGTTCAGAAGAGGGATTTCGAAATTCAAAGAGGAATTGATGATAATTGATGAAATTAAAGGGGGAAACGAAGGAGATTTAGTGAAACGTGAGTGAAATTAAAAGGGAAGAACAAAAACAGGGGATCGACAGAGTATAGAAAGGGAAAAAGAAGAGGAGCGTAGAAACTGAAAGTGGAGAGGAGCGTGAAGATAGATTGTGCTCGTACGGAGGCAGTTGGAGATGGACAGCTGGCATTGTGAGAGCGAAAGAAGTCGTTGGAGTTCATTGGGAGGAAGTTCTATAAATAGCTCAGTCGAGGAGCACTGAGGGGGAATTTAGGGGTTTTCGAAAGCCAATTTTCTGTGTTCAAAAGAGGAAGTCCAGAAATTTCGAAAGAAATTTGCTGGAAATCCCGTAGTTAATTAGCTTTCTTCTTCTTTTCAAAATCATCTTCTCTTTTTCTTTTCGGGAACAAATTCGATTCTTAGTTAATGATCAAGGAGAAATTAAGAATCGAGAGTTTTTTTTTTCTGTTTCTAAATTGTATTCCGGAGCTTTCAAAAGGACTGTATGAGGAACAATTGAACTCTGGATCTTATAGCTGAGCTAATTCTGAGGTACTAAAAGTCATATTTCTTCTGTTTAAATTCAATTTATGGATTCTGAGTATGGATGTTGAATGTTGAGGATCTGTTGGATGTTATCTTCTTATTTGTGTTTCTGTCAATGATGAAATACTCAATTGCTACTGCCGTAATGACTGTGCCTTTTGATTTATAAGTTCATATGCCACTGTTATTGCTCATTTGTAATCTATATACTGGAATTGAAACTGGATATTATGTATGTTTGGTTGAATAGTATTTGGTGTTTGAAGTTAACTCTGTGGATTGTTAAATATGAATATAGTGTACAGATTTCTTGGTCATTTTAGTTTGCAAATGATTTCTGTTATGGACTGACTGATTGTAGATTTTCCTGGAATGTTGAGGTCAATTTAATCTCAGAGTACATTGTTCTTTTGGATCCTGAATCTGCACTTAGAGTTTTCTCATATCAATGCATCTAGAATACTGCTCGATAGCATTTATGAGTTTGTTACAGTTTGTTTTTGTCTTGTTTGATAATCTGATCTTCTTTGAATGAAATATTTGTTGAGTATTGGATTGACATGAATATTGTTGATTATGAAAGTATGGACTCAGAAATTAGTTGTATATCTCATTCTGAGTTTGGATTTAACCTTGATCTTTATGAAATCTGCCTTGCTAGTCTGCTGATTCTGTTTGAATAGATTCATGCTCATATAGGATTAATGGTCATTTATTTATAAAGAGCTTATCATTTTCTCTTCCCTCTCAAATATCTCTTTGCAATAACATATGTTCATCCATCATTTCATTCCTTATTCCTCTTTTGAATTAGAACAGAATATAAGATGAGCTTCATATCTGGAATTCTTAGACACTTAGGAAATCATCCATAGTTTGCATAAACAAGAGTCATTCTGTTTGAATTTTGTTTTCATTTCATACAATTAAGGATAAGTTCTACATATTACATTGTCATCTAGTTTGCTCAGAACATGTTTAGTTAGCATGATATAACTCCATGGAACTGCTGTGAATAATGGATCTGGTTTATATGATTTTGTTCTTACTGCATCACTGCTAATAAGTCTTGGATGATTCTATATATTCATAAACATAGGTTGCATCATGAAATATGAACATCCTAGGCCAGCAAGTCAAAATAGAATGAATATCTTGATTAGTACTTGATCTTGTTTAAAAAAAAAAGGAAATCTGTTACACCTTTTACAGTTAATCCAATGTGTGGGATCCAGAAAATTAATTGATGATGTAATGTGAGAACTGTCTGTTGCTTGATTATCTTTTGCTGTTAGTATGTAGATTCATTTCTTCTGCATTTGCATTTGTTCATTCTTCATCAAATAGTTCTGAAGTAAAGGATTTTGGTTTAAAATAGTTCAATCTTCATCAATGTAGTAGTTCAAGAAACCATGGAAATACTATGATTCAAAGTCATTACTACATTTTGATGAGCTGCTTTTATTCATAAATAAAATCAAAACAGTGCTTGAAATGCATGATTTTGTTGCTCTCTATTTCTGTAATCACCCTTGAAGAAATGAAATTCATAAATATTTGATCTATTTAGACTCGAACTGTTTGGTGATTTGTTGATATGGAATGTCTTCATATTGGTAAATGAATGGTATAGAATGATGGAATGCTATGAACATAAAAAAAAAGGGCAGGTTGGTCATTGTTTACAAATTTTTGAGAATTAAGTCAAAATTTGTTATGAATTAATACTATTCTGTTGAAATTGGTTGTGTGATGTAAAAATCAGCTTATATTAGATGATTGAGCAAATTTCTTTTGAAAAGGGCCTAGTTGTAATTTTGATAAAATTGAAGGGCATTCTTGTAATTTTCATGTTTTGATTCTAAAACGTGAAAATTAGATTTTATATAAAATTCTTGGTTGGAAATGACTGTTTGTATGATGATTTGATGAAATCGCAATTCTGGGGCAGATTTGAAATTTTCAAAAATTGAGGGGTATTTTTTTTACAAAATTTGGGGATCAAAATGAAATTTACCAAAAATGTCCAATTCAATGATTCTTTGCTTGCTCGATTGTTTGATATGTTTAATTTGGTTTAATTTTAGAATTTGAATGCTTGAAATTACAATTTGGACTTGATTGCAAAGTTTACATTTTTAAGTATCAAATTGTAATTTTCATTTTATGCTTTATTCTTACAATTTTTGGGATGGGATTTATTTTTGGGAAATTATTAAGGGTAGAATTGTAATTTGTAGGTTCCTGGTCTGTAATAATTAGTTTCTAGGTTTTATTTTTCTGCAAATTTTAGTTTCCGCAATTTTTATCGCTTTCTCGTTTGTGTTTGAAATCGAACCTTAAAAATCACCATTAGGAACATCGATTAGCGTTTTCTAAAAATAAAATTACCGACTTGACTTAAATTTAAAAAATCAATTTTGGTTAGCGAGACCGGTTTACGAACCGGGCGTTAGTCAAATTTAATTTCGGCTAACGTACCCAACCCACTTACCCAACTTTGGTTCAACCAATGCCTTATCCAAATTTTTCAAAAACGGAGTCAATTAAAACAGAGTCATTTTTTTTTAATTTAATTTGGTTTTCAAAACCGGTTCCCGAAGGGTGGCGACTCTAAAATTTTTAAGACCGACTAGTTCGGCAATCATCCAAAAAATATTTTATCACTTGTTTTTCAAAAATCAAAATCTTAATGTTTTTTCGGTTTAATTAAAATCGGAAAAGTCGTCCGCCCGAATCGGACCGTCATCAGATATATACATGTTATTGTTAACCGGTAATGAAACCGGGTCATATGATTATATGAAGCATGACGATATGACAAGTATGATTTACAAGTACATGTTCAAAGAACTTAATTATGGTCTTTGTGATTATCGTAGCCAGTGTTTGCAGATTTCACGAGAGAAACCTACGGTTTCTATATGATTTGACGGAAAGACCTACGAGTCCTATATGTTACAGAGAGACCTACGGGTCCTATACGATGCATAATGATCTGGTGTATACTGCATATTAAAGGTTGATCTGCGGATCCCTTTTTGACCGACGCTATATTCCGGTCCTACAGGTTTGATGGCCAGCTATGGTTACTGATATACCGTGAAATTCCCGGGGCAATACTTATTCGATAAATCACAACTAAAGAAAAAGGAAAGACATGTCATTATGCATCTTATGATACGACTTTGTTTATATATGTTATAAATGATCTGATATTGAACAGTTCTGATAAGTTTTATGAATTTTCTTATTTGTTATATGATATTGCTATGCTATGAAACGATGAATGTGATCTGGAATCATGTTATTTTGATAAATCATGATTAACGAAATTACATGATTGGTTTATATGCTATGTTTACATTTGTATATGATCATGTGTTGACTAAAATGGATATGTAAAGTAACACGGATTATAGTATATGAAATTATTTGGATAAGAGGAGTCCTAAGAGATAAATTCCTTTGACAGGTTCTATTTAATACTTTGCAATTATGTTTTATTGATTTGTTTATATTATACAGTTTGCACTTACTGAGTTCGCAACTCATTAAATTGTCTTTACATGATTCCAGGTTTTCTTTGGGGCAACTGACAGTGTCAGTTCTGTCATCATTCCTCTGGGTCCGTTAACCGAAACTTAAAATCTCTCTCTCTCTCGCATTTCATCATTTGAATCATCCTATCATGTAGATTTTTGTCATATGGTTTGTAACATATTAATAATGCCTTTGATTAAACAAATTGTGATATAGTAAATAAAGCATGTTATGTTTGAATATGCTTATAATGCAAAGTTAAGATAGGATTAACCAGAATTAAAGGTAAAAGAGAAGAGATGTCATATACTATACATGTATGATATGAATGACATGATTATGTATGTTGTGAATATCTAAGTGACGTTAACATGTTTAAAAAGTAATAACAATATGTTATATGTTTTGGTTATGTATATAAGTCATTAGATAAATAGGCAGAGTAATATGTAAATATGGATTATAATATGTTTGGTATGAGTTTTTGGTTAGGCTTCTATTATATGATCTGTGAATGTTTAAATTGGACTTAGGTAAAAATGAGAATTAAAATGTTATAAAAAAAACTGGCATGTTTTATGACGTAAGGTATAAGAGAGGACGTTATACCTTTATTGAATGAGCTATTTTAATTCTCGATCTAATTTCAAAAATATCCCAAAATTTTTCTGCTTTTGGTCTTTGTCGGTTCCCAGAAAATTTATTTAAAACTTAAAATTAATTAACTAAGTGTTTTAAGTCATATTTTAAAATTAATTAGATTGTTCAATTTCGAGTTGAACCTCGTAGTCAAGCCGCTTTGAAGGTCTTAAGTCAATCCAAATTAATCTGAATCGAACCTAACTTTCTCAAATCGGTTCATCCCTAATCAGAACCGAATAGATCTGAATCAAACCATTGGTTCGATTCAAACTAGTTCAACTCTCTTAATCTTTCAAAACTCATTGTTTTACTCTTTTATAAACAAAAAAAAAAGGAGATAAAACCCTTTTTTCAAGTCAAAATAAACAAAACAAAAGGGAAAGAAGATCAAGTTTCTTTATAGAAACTAATCTTTGATGACAATATAGGGGTAAGAGCAACGAGCAAGACAAAGTGAGTTAAATAATTGCAGAGATTCGACTTCATTCACAAACAAAAGAAGAAAAAATAATTACAGAAAGGGAACCATGGAGATGCTGCGACTGAAAGAAAAGGTCAACAGTAAAGAGACTGAGGTAGGTGATCCAGGCGTTGGTCGGGCGTAGGTGGAAAGCAAGTCGGTCGATAAAAGCAAAGGGAGAAGATGCGATTTTGGGGCTAATTAAGGAGGGAGAAGCATCCAGAGATAAAGGCTGCTGGATTACAGAATCAAAAAGCATTAGAGCTCCATTGTTAGGATTAAGAACTAAATCACGAGAGAGAGATCTAGGATTTTGAGGAAGAAAGCCTTATGGCTTCATCTTCTTCATTTTTGGCAAACAACAGAAACTTATTTTGAAAATCTAAAATTAGTTTTGGAATTCAAAAATCCGTTTAATCTTTGAAACCCATTTGCAACTTTCTCATTTTGAAATTGTTGAACCCCATTTAAAGAAACTAAAATCGATTTCGATAAAGTTGCTAGCCTGTGGAAGAAACTTGGAATCTCTTGGTATAAAGCATACCCAGCTTGAAATCAGATTCAAACATGTCTGAGGGAATCTAGGTACCACATATTTGCTTGTCTCCTTTTGATTACTGTTTTTGATTTGGGGATTGTTATGTTTTGTTCATTATCTTGTTTACTACATTATCTAGAGTAGAGGAATATTGGATTGAACCTGCCTAAAACAAGTTCAATTATCTATTCCTCTCGGTCATAATTTATTTCATTTGATTGTCATTGGTTTTACTTATTCATGTTAGATTTCGATTCGCTTTTTTTACGTTGCATTTTTATCTCGATCTTTGGTATTATTCTGAATTCTGATTGGTTTTTATTTTAGAATCATTTCATGATTTATATTATTGGGTGTGTGTTTTGAACTTGTTTTCATTTAAAAACTGTTTTCGTAAAAAATCCAACTTTTAGCTTTACATTTTGTTCTAAGAAACCTGGGGAATTTCTACTGAAAACCAATCTTTGTTTATGCTCAAGAACAACCCATTTTTGAAGTTTTATTTTCAAAATAAGTCACTACTTTGTTTGTATCATTTTGCCTCAAGAACTTGCTTTTCATTCTTGATTTTTGCTTTTGCAAAATTTGCATTAGTTTTGACTCCAATGACAAACAAGAAAGTTTCTAATCATGTTTACCTTTAGTTGCTTTTGCTGTGAGATCAGAACTTGATTTTGAAAATTAAACTGTGTGGATTTTCTTATCGCATTCATTAGAGATTTAATATCCATCTTCATAAACCTCTTTTTTGGAATCAGTTATTATCGTAGTTTATAAACTTGCAGAAAACTAATTTTAAAAAAGAAAAATAGCTGATATTTTGTATTCTAAGGTCTTGCCTATTATTTCAGATCTTCATTATTGTTTCAATCTTAAAAAAATAGTTTCTATATGCAGTTTAGTCAAATGATCATCCTTTACCATAATCTAATCATGTTGTTTTTTAGTCTCCATTTAGCATTATTGCATTATATTGATAGAATTAGCACTTTGACTTGAATTATATGCTTTTAATTTAGAATTTACATCAAATAGAATAAATTGTATAAACTCAAACAGTCAAAAGATTTGCATTATTAGGATAAAATAATATTTAATGGGTTAAAGAAGTATTAAATTTAGAATTAGGGTCTTTACTTGATATTTGACATGACAATAAAAATATTAGGATTAGTATGCATAAAAAAATTAATAAATATTGAAAAAATCATTTTGTATTTTATAATAAATATAGGGATCATTTAATATTTTTTTCATAATTTATGGACATATTTGCATTTTTACTATATTTGTTGAGATTCATTGGACTTTTATTGCATGTGGTGTATTTTGGAAATTTTTATTTCAGGTAGAATACAATTAAATAAGTTGTAATTATTTTCTCCTAATTGGAAAAGGAATAATTAAGCTAATGGTGGTTGGTTTACTTTCCTACAATTTATTTTTCCACACTTTATCGTTTTGAATAAATGTTTTATTTCTACGCGAATGACTATAAATCACTAATTAGGAACATCGTTAGTTTTAGTCACTAAATAAGAATGAATTTTTCTCAAAAATAAAAGCTTAACTTAATTTTTGGAAAGGAAAATGAATCTACAGACTAATAAATTCGGATGTTAGTTAAAATGAGGATTTTTAATTAACGTATTCAACTCCCTTATCCAGATTCCTAGTTTTTAGACTTAGCCTTATTCAAATTAAATGTGTAGTCATCTTTTTGAAATAAAATGGGAAATTTTTTTGAAAAATTAAAGTTAATTCCCAAAGGGTGGAGACTCTAAAACCGTTTTTAAGACCGACTAATTCAGCACCACGCAACAAAACGTTTTACCATCACTTTTTGAAAAATTAAAATTAGTTTTTTTAAAAAAAAGGGTCTGCAGTCTAACTGTCATCCCCCTATCATGTCATCCTCAAGGTTTTTTACAAAATTATCCCTAGAAATTTATCCAAATGGTCCTTCCCATTTTTCTTTCTCAAACTCTAACAATGGTAGAGGGGCTTGTTAGTAATTTTTTAATCTTGAAATTAAAATTCCAAATCCAACGATAAGATATGTAAGTTACTTTTTAGAGCAGATAAAATGTAAAGAAATAAGAATAATAAAATAGTAATAGTAATAAGTAAGAAGAAACAAAAAGTAAACATAGAGTATAAATAGTAAATATAAACTACACAAAAATTCAAAATAAACTTTATATCGTATGAGGCCAAGACGATGACAATTAGTCATTTGAGGCCAAGATCACACTATATTATTGTGTAAGACTTCGGCCAAGATCACACTTTAATACATCATGTAATAAATAAAATTGTAAAAAGTAAGAACAAAACTCAGTAAATAGTAAAAATGGAAAAGTATTAAAACTAGGGAATAAGATTACTAATAACAGCAAATAGAAACATGTAATAGTAACAAATATAGGAAATAAAGTAACAAATAATAAGTACGAAATTAATTAATAACATTGAGACAGTAGAAATGAAAAATAGTCAAAAAGTAAAATACAACAAGTAGTAAAGAAAATATAATTTGAGAACATATGTGAGTTTTTATATTGTGTTTCAACCAATTTATTGTTTTTAAAATGTTATTTGGTTTTATATTTTATTACTATTAAATATAAAGTACCCACAAAGCGTAAAGCTTAGTGAGTTAGTTTTCTAGACTCGTAGATTATGGAGACAAGATAGATAGATATGAGTTAATAGAAGAGCAGAATTAGAGCGTGCGACAAGAGGTGCAATGGAGGTATATTTGAATGTAGTTGGCATGTACTGTAGTTTAACGAGAAATGTATATGTAGACATTTAGAGACTTATGTATGTTGACATTATGTTGTAATAAAAGAAAAAAAATTTATTCAATGTATGTTCTATATACCATATGACATATGTTGTAGCACACTTAGCTTCGCTAGAATAGTTGGGTTAAGGGGTGTTACATTGGTAATTCATATATGTTGGCAATTATGGAAAGAGATGAATAATTTTATCTTTAATAGAGTGGTTGAAAATGTTTCTAAGATTATAAATAAAACTCTAAGTTATATGCAGAGGTTTGAAGAAAATGTTGTGGTAGATATTACTAGAACACAGGTAAAAACAATGAACTATTAAAGAAAATCTCTCTCATGGATTTCCCCAATAGGAGGCAAAATCTTCAAGTGTCATTGATAAAAATAGGCATGCAAACTCTATAAACAAATCTCTGATGCAACATTACTAGAAGCAATGGCCTTCAAAGAAGCAACTCTATTAGTTAATGTGAGAGGATAGACAAATTGTATTATTGAAGGTGATGCATAAAAGGTGGTTAATGTGATAACTCAGAATTGCCAAATCCCAATCTCTTTAGAAGATGTAACTGGGGGATTTGTAATTTTAAAGTTATTTTGTCCTTAACATTTTGTTATGTTAATAAAATATGTAATACGCAAGATCATAAATTAGTTAAAAAGGACTTATCACAGACTTCTAGAACGAACTAGCATTTTTTAATATGTGTTGCACATGTCCACTTGTTTAGCCACTCATTATTTAGGCATTGTTTGGTTGGAGGTAGGGCTGCAAACGATCGAACCGAGTATTGTGCTGCTCGAGTTCGGCTCGTATTTAATTCCAGAAGCTCGAGCTCATTTCCTGCTACTATTCGAGCTCGAGTTTTAGCTCGCAAATAAGCTCGAGCTCGTTTCCTGCTACTATTCGAGCTTGAGCTCTTCAAAAATAAAATAAAAATTTCAAATTTAATCATTTTTTAATCAATTTAACATTCAAAGTCCAATATTCAATAAAACCATAAGAATTCAATACAACGAAAACATAACAAACATACGAAAAATGAAACAATTATTCATAAAATGATACAAACGAAATAATATTTCAACAAATTAAACACTTGAAACAATTATCCAATGTTCTTTCAAGTTTCCTTCCAAAAGTGATGCTCAAGGTAGTATCACCTCTTTACCAACTTCATTTCTTTCCTATAAATATTATAACAGATGAAACAATTATTCAACACAATTATAAAAAAATCTTGCAATTAATTTATTTCTTTTAATGTAAACTTACTTTCTTTTTACGCTTTATTCCTTATGAAGCTCGTACCAGTCACCACCACAAATAAGAACTTGAACTGTTTCGGTTGATAAAGATGCGCGATATGGATCTATTACTCTACTTCCAGCACTAAAATTCGATTTTAAAGCTACAGTGATCAGTATCGAAAGAATATCATGTGTCATCTTTGAAAGAATTTGAAACTTCAAAGACTTTGACTTCTACCTTTGCAACACCTCAAACTCTACTCCATTAGAAATATAAATACCTTCTTCCAAATAAATTTTAATCTCAGATTTATGAGATTCAATGTTTGGTTCATATTATCTTATAATGGCCAATAACTCTTCAATTTCAGTAATTTTACTTTTTCCACAACCAACAAGATTAACATTAGATGCATGAGTAATAGTAGATGCGTTTGATGAACTAGTATGACAACTACTTTTATATTTCGCAACATACTCATCATATAACATTTTCAAAGTAGTTGTAACAGTTACAACATTCTTAATAGAATCAACAGGAGAATAGAGTTTTGGAAAGCACCAGTTAATTACTCAATTCATATATGAAACTTCAAAACAAGGAATAAGGATGATGAATTAAAAAATAAATAAAGCATAAAACTTTTAGACAGTAACAGAAATACCACCAATCTTACCAATAATAAAAATAAAAATGATAAAATTGAAAGCTGGCTTACCGGATCCTGAAGAGCAGACGTCTGGTTCTACTAATTGAAAAGCTGCTCTCTTTGGTCAGTTGTAACATCCTTAACCAAACCTAGCATCATATATGACGTTAGTGCATTTTACATTACTTGTCACATAAGCATCATTTTTAAATAGAAATTTCTTACATGGTAAGTAATTAAATATATGTGAAGATTATAAGAGATTAAGTAAAAGTATGTGAACAAACTAAGTCTTTAAGACTTGTTTATAGTTGGTTGACATAAACGATGGTACGTCTAGGATTTTTGCTCGCCGCGACCAATAAAACGTCGATAGCATGAATAATTTAAAAGAAATTATTTTGAAATTAAATGTTTTGGAAATAGATGTAATATATAAATATATGTGTTTTGGGAAACGTATTTTTACGACAATGTCGTAAGTTTCAGTTCCGTCGACATCGCCGAGGTACCGGACGCTGATCAAGTCGCGAATATTTTCAGACTTGATTTTATCGAAACTTTAAATAATGTTTATAATAATTATAATAATGATTAAATGAAATAAAATAGATAAGATTGATTAATGAAGATGCAGAAACGGATAGGGGAAAAGAAAGAAGAAAAGAATAAAGTGGTTTTAAGATATTTTGATTTTAAAGTTAAAAATTTAAGTAAGAGGTGTAAAGGAAGATTATGGGAAATTGGAACATGTTCCTTATATTTCAAAAGGGAGGCTTAAGAGGTGAAAACAAAAGGAAAATGAAAGAGAACATAAGAGAGAACAGAAATAGAGAGAGAAAGAGAAAAGAAAAGAAAAGAAAAGAAAGAAAAGAGAAAGAAGAGAGAAAAGAAGGGAAGTATGACCCGTTCCGGAGTTTCTAGGGTACTTAAGGAAGGTTAGGAATGAAGTAGAAAGGAAAGAAAGGGAAGAGAAAATCCAAAAACGAAGAAAAACAATGAAGGATAAGAAATAGAGCAGAAAGAGAGAAGGAAGAAAAAAAGAGAAAAGAAAGAAAAGCCAACGTGCATGGGATACCTAGGATTGTTGGGATAGCTTAAAGAGTTTCCAAGAAGGATTTGGCGGTGAGAAACGGCTGGAAAATCGCTAGAAATTTTGTGAAAATCCGGCTGGAACCGAAGCCAGAAACAGAGCACGCAAACTACTGCTAGAGGTTGAACAAACTCCAAAACTACATTATAAGCTGCGTTTTGGGGAATTTTTCCCTTAGGTTATCTGAACTTGGTAAAATTATATTTTGGACCCCTAAAATTTATAATTTAATGCAATTTAGTCCTTCCAGCAAACTTTTAATTGTTTTCAATTTAGTATTGCCGAATTTAAGTTTTCGCAAACTTCATTTTGGTCCCTAAAGTTCTGGCACTTTTCTAGTTAAGTCATTCAGAACTTTTAATTGTTTTCAATTGATTCTAGAAAATTATAATTTGACCCTTGTAGTTGTTGCCGGACTTTAATAAAGTCCCTGGAAACTTTAAAACTTATTTAATTGAGTTCTTTTGGTATAAATTGAGTTTATTTTTATAGATTAGACTAATTGGCTAATAAATTGAGTTACATAGTTATAGATATTGTTAAATATAATTAGTATATGATAAAATTAAGTTTGAAAATTGACTTAAATGACATTTTTAATTGTTTTTAATATAAGAAACATATGTTATAAGTTAAAATTCAAATGGAGTAGAATTGTTTTTTAAATGAAATTAAGTTAATATAAGAGAATAAATGTTTGATCATGCATCATTGTCATATGTGAATTATTTATAAAGAAAATTAAATATTTGTTCCATTGAATTATATACGAGCATCGAGTATAGGAGGGGGACAAAGTAAACAACTTGACACCCAACCTTGTTGGCAGTTGTGAGGTAAGTGTAAACTTACTTGTATTGTTTTGAAATGATTTGTTTATTGAAATGACAAATCATATATGGAGTTAAATTACTTAGACCGGTACAGAAGTCCGGTCAATTGATTTATTTGATATTGAAATATATGATATTTGAATTACTTGGATCGGTACTAAAGCCCGATCAACTGAATTATTTGCTTTGATTATATGATAATTAAATTGTTTGGATCGGTAATGAAGTCTGATCAATTGAATTATTTGCTTTGATTATATGATAACTGAACTGTTCGGACCGATACTGAAGCTCGGTCATTTGAAATTGTTGATATTTGAGTATATGTGATAAGATCATTCAGTTGGTACTGAAATTCAACCAATTGACCTATTGAGACTTATTATTTGATGTTTAAATGTTTGGACCAGTACTAAAGTCTGATCAGCTGTACTTATCGTTGTTGATTTAATGATGTTTATTTGTTTGGATTGACACTGAAACCCGGTCAATTGAATTCATTGTTATTAAATACATGATGTTTAAATTTCTTAGATTAATTGATTTACTTGCTACGGATAATATATGCTAAAAAATATGTTTGGAATAATTGATTTACTTACTTTGGATAATGCATGATGATTAGACTATTTGGAACAACTGATTTATTTGCTCTTGATAATATATGCTAAATAATAAGTTTGGAGTAATTGATTTACTTGCTTTGAATAATGCATGATGATTAGATTATTTGGAACAATTGATTTAATTGCTTTTGATAATATATGTTGAATAATATGTTTGGAATAATTGATTTACTTGCTTTGGATAATGTATGATGATTAGACTATTTGGAATAATCGATTTAATTATTTTGGATAATATATGCTGAATAATTTGTTTGGAATAATTGATTTACTTGGATAATATATGTTAATTAGACTACTTGAAGCAAATTGATTTAAAGGCTTTGGATAATATATGTTGATTAGACTACTTGAAACAATTGATTTAATTGCTTTGGATAATATATGTTGATTAGATTACTTGGAATAATTGATTTAATTGCTTTGAAAAATGTATGTTGATTAGACTTCTTTGTACAATCAATTTACTTACTTTGGGTTATAAATGTTGATTAAACTATTTGGACCAGTATTGACGTCTGGTTAATGGAATTTATTGTTGGGGTATATATGTTGTATAAACTATTTGGACCGGTACTGAAGTCCAGTCAATTAAATTGATTGATATTGAATATATGTTGTTTAAATTGTGTAGATTGGTACTGAAGCCTGATCGATTGAGTTATTACTTTTAATCATTTGATGATTGAACTATTTGGACTGGTATCAAAGTCTGGTCATTTAAAATTGTTGCTAATTGAATATATGTGATTAAATGGGTTGAGTCGGTACTGAAATCCGACCAATTGACTTATTGAGAATTGTTATATGATGCTTATCTGTTTGGACTAGTACTGAAGCTCGGTCATTGGATTACATTGAATACTTCGATAATTGTATATATTTCATACAGGACCTAATAAAGGCAGTTATAACCATCTTGACAGATACTTGTAAATTTCATAAATAGGACCCACGAAACACAACATAATTATACAGATGGGACATACGGGTCACATAGGATCTTATTACTAGCCAGCCATACATGCCTTGGGTTATAATTGTTTTGCTACTAGCTAATCTATAAATTTTAACATTTGAGACCGATGAATTTCTTATCATATATATAAAATTTGTTACTGGCCAGCCACTTGTATTTGTTATATGAAATTCTCGGGGCAGTATTGGCTAGATGGGTCACAATGTAATTAAATGGAATCACATGACATAGACATCTGCATATTGTTATATGTAATTATTATCATGGAATTATTTGGTATTATTGTTTATATGGTTTATAGCTTGCAAAGTAAATGAAATTATATGATACAAGTTCGTTTTCATCGATAGATTTTGTTTATGATTTTGAATTGTGACTTATTGGTTGTTTTTAATTGTTTTAGTATATTTGCTGAGTATGTGACTCATCAAAATCGCAATTTATGTTTTCAGTTTTTTGATTGGCAACTGACGGTATCAGTTAGTGGTGGCCATGGGCCGGTTCGGCCCGGCCTTGAACCGGCCCATAACCGTCCAAAACCGTAACCGCCGTTAACCGAACCTGAACCGTCGGTTCAGGTTCAAAAAATTTTTGAACCGTAACCGTACAAGCCCTTGAACCGTGAATGAACCGGCGGGTTTTGAAAATCGAACCGCCGGTTAACCGCCGATTTTTTAGCCCGTAATTTAACCGCCGGTTAACCGGAACCGCCGGTTCGGCGGGCCGGTTACGGTTTGAGGGGACCATGAACCGTGGCCCGGCGGGCCGAGGCCCGGAACCGGCCCGGCCCGAACCGTGGCCAGCTCTAGTATCAGTTACCCGATTCTTTACATGAGTTGGTCAGCTGAAGTCTTAAACCTCTCTCCTCGCATTGTATCATATGTATAGTTGTCATATAGGTTTTGTTTTAGATGTTTTGTATTTGATAATATTATGTTTTTGTTATGTAAATTTCAATAGTATAGTTTATTTGGTTTGTGATGCAGATAACTATTTTGTAATTAAATGAGGCATGTAATTTTGGGTCTAAGAGTCATAGTCTTTAGTATGTGGCATGTTATATGTTTTAAAAAAAAATAGCACAGTTTTTATGACATATATAGGTAGTTAGTTGTTACATCAGCAACTGAGCTATTCAAAATGGTGAATAAGGAAGAGTTGGTAGTACTGGTGGGTGGCAGAGATAGTGAGGGTAGGGATGTTCGCGATAGAGAAGGGGATTGAGATGGCAGAGATAGTGAAAAAGGCTGAGGTAGTGGTGGCGGAGGGTGATGGGTCGGAGATGACAGAAAAGATGAGGTGCTTGATCGAGAGAGATGGTGTTTGATAGAGGGGTGGCTAGTTTATGGAATTTTGGAGGAAGGAAAACGAATGGATGTATGTGTTTCTTAGTTTTTAGGGTTATGAATAAGTGCAAAACTACACCGTTTTAATGAAGTGAGTAAATAAGTATTATTTAGGTTAAGTTATCAAAACGACGTAGTTTAAGGCGGAAAGTACTGAGCTGCTCGCAAGCTTATTTAACGAGCAGCTCGCGAGCCTATCAAACGAGCTACTCGCGAGTCTTTTTAAACGAGTTGTTCGCAAGCCGGCTCGCGAGCCTAACTGCTCAGCTCAAGCTCGGCTTGTTATTAACGAGCTTGAATTTTCGGCTCAGGCTCAGCTTGTTTGTTATCAATCTAAGCTCGAGTTGAGTTTTTATCAAGCGAACACCGAGCCGCTCACGAACGGCTCGACTCATTTACAACCTTAGTTCGAGGGTAAGTCAAGATGGGAAGTTAAACTTCTGGAAAGTAGTTAAGTTTCTGGGCAGTGAAGTATTTGTTTGGAGAAGTTCTTGGGAATTAGGAAACTCAACTTCCATCACACACAGGAAGTAAGAAAGTGCACTTCCGAGCTATTATTGTAGATAATTTCGATTTTATCCTTATTTTTATATTTAAAAATATTTACTATAGAGATATTTAGAATATTTCAATATTATATTTTATTAAAAAATTCAATTTTATGAGAATTCATTAAACAAATTAAACGATATTTTTTCAATTTTTTTTAGGAAATAATTTCTCTGTAATTTTTTTAAAATTTAACTTTATGATAAATTGACCATTTGAAACGAATAATGTTTTAATATGTAATTGTGTTAGATTTTTATTTAATTATATTTATTAATTATATATAAAATTAATTATTTACTTAATTATATTTAAATATGTTTTCAATTTAATTAAATAATAATTAAATTAATATTGTTGGGCCCCAATAATGGATTGACACTGTTACCAATGAAAGAAAAAAAGGAAACCGGTTTGATTTTTTTATAAAATGAGTCAGCAAACCGAACCGAAGTCCTACTTTATCTCTAAACCTTTTAAACCTAGAAGCATTTTTACTTTTGCTACTCTCCTTCTCTTCTCCGCCGAAGTTTAAAATCATATCACTGGAGAGAGAGACAGCGGCGTCATCAAAGTTTCCGGCGACTTGCAGTCCTCAGTCTTAGTATAGTAACAAACTGACGATATAATTATATCCAAATTCTACTCTTCAATTGTTGGCCTTGGAGCTTTTAGAACCAGGAATTTCAGTTTCATATTTGCAGACCTTCATCCTATAAGATTGTTTCGCGCCCCTGAAATTGCCTTCCAATCTTCCACTTCTTCTTCAAACCTCTGTAATTGGCGTTCTATCCACGCATTCATATTCAAAGCAAAGAATATGGTATGTGAATCTGTTTGATGTTCTTTTTTTTTTTTTGTGAGAGAGAATCAAAATAAAGCCGTTGATTTTCTATTTCTGTAGTCAGAAGCAGAGAAGAAAGTGGAAACCCCTGAAGACCTGGAACGTAAGAAGAAGAAAGAGGAAAAGGTTTTCTTGTTTCTTCCCCTCTATATTCCATTTATGCAATTCTTTGTAGGTCTGATTTCGATAATTTTCTGTGTATAAATTTCTGAGCCTATATATAGGCCAGGGAAAAGGAACTGAAGAAAATGAAGGCAGCTGAGAAAGCAGCTAAATTGAAGGTACTTTTGCTGTATTTTATTTTAAGTTTATGAATATTATTATAGTGTTGAAATGTAATAATGCAGGACTTAGGTGAAGTTTCTTTCTACTTTGTTAATTACAGGCACAGCAAGAATCCAGTACAGCTTCGAAAAAGACTGCAAATAAAAAGAATGCTAGGCGAGATGCTGGAGCTGAAGAGAATCCAGAGGATTATGTTGACCCCGAGACTCCTGTTGGAGATAAGAAGAAACTTTCTTCTCAAATGGCAAAGCAGTACAATCCGACTGCTGTAGAGAAATCGTATGTCCCATGGATTTCTTCAACGCTATTTGTTATCGTTGTTGTCCAGAATTTTGGATTTGAATTTTTTATTCATTTGCGTCTGTTTATTGTTAGATGGTATGAATGGTGGGAAAAATCGGGTTATTTTATAGCTGATGCCAAAAGCTCCAAACCATCGTTCACCATTGTAAGTTTCTTTTTCTGGTTTGAATTTGTGTGTTCTTTACATCATTAATTCAGCTGCATCTGAATTTTCAGTTAATTTGATGTTGTCTCTAAAGGTATGTGTTGTATTGATTCTGTGCTTTAAGATCAGAACACTTTGGTTGGTACCCGGAATTCTACTATGATTTATATTGAATTTTTGTAAATTCAGCTTCTTGTCACTTTTTCCCATAATTATTATTTATATATTTTCTTAATAATTTTTATGGGTATAACACTAGAAATTATTCTGCAGGTTCTTCCACCTCCTAATGTGACTGGGGCCCTACATATAGGCCATGCCCTTACTGCCGCTATAGAGGTGGGGCGACATGTTGCTACGTGCTTTTTGGTTCTTCTTGCGAGTTTGTGGTGTGTGATTTGAAAGTATTAACTTCTATTATAACCAGGATATGATCATACGTTGGCGGAGAATGTCAGGTTACAATACATTGTGGGTACCTGGTGTCGACCACGCTGGAATAGCAACACAGGTAGCTTTGGTTTATCATTCTTCCACATCTTGGATTTGGCCATACATCCAGTACCTTGAATGCGTAACTGGGGCAAAGTCTTCTTGTATTAGGTGTACTTTTTTTGTCATCTGCAATATCTGTTTGCCACATGTTTCTTTTTTTTATTAGAAGCCTCACTGTCTCGTTTAACTAGATTTCCATTCATGGATTTGAGTCTAATTATCTTTTAGTAGCATCTAAAATATGACTGCTTGTTTTGTGGCAATTGCTAGTGAGCATATTTGTTGTGTGTTGTCATGAGCATAAGATGCAAATAAGTCTGACCTTTATCTATGTTACTCTCGTTTCTATATATTTGATTATGTTATTTATCAATATCTAGATGTTCTCCTTTGACATAGGATTGTTTCAGAAGTTAGTAGCTATGCATAAGCTTATCACTTTGGTCTAAAAAGAGTGAAGAAAAGATTATTTTCCAATTTTCATATTTTCCCTCTTTCTACACCCGGCTTTAGATTTGAATGCTTGTGTGTGGCTAGAATTTTTATATTGGTGATTTGCAGGTGGTTGTAGAGAAGAAGTTAATGCGTGAACGCCACTTGACCAGGCATGATATTGGTCGTGAGGAATTTGTCTCTGAAGTGAGTCTGATTTGTTTGAACCCATTTAAGCTTATAAATGGTTTGTTCTCCTTGTTTATGTTTCCTGACATTGATATGCAACACTTTTTTAAATCTTCTTTTATGTTCTTACACAAAGGTCTGGAAGTGGAAGGAGGAGTATGGAGGTACCATTCTGAAACAGCTACGCCGTTTGGGCGCTTCTCTGGATTGGTCGCGTGAGGTGACAATTTTAAGTTTACAATGTGGCATGGATCAGTATATTGATTGCCATTTTCCATCTTTTTTTGGCCTGTACCTGTACCCACAATGTGTTATATAATACATATTACACACTGATGTTGACTTCTCGTTTCCAGTGTTTTACAATGGATGAAAGAAGATCAAGGGCTGTGACGGAGGAATTTGTCCGGCTATATGATGAACATCTCATTTATAGGTATGTTAAACAGGGATAGTTTGTAACATCTAAAAATGCCATGAGAAATAGTTAATGCTGATTTCATTATGTGATCCATGGAAAATTTGATTCATTAAGATAGAATTTAAATTTTTAGTAGGTGCCATTATTGAAATAATCTAACCTCCATTGTATCCTATTCTTATACCTTAATGACTTATTTCAACTCTGGACTCTTCTCAATCAGGTAAATTAGCAATAAGAATACAATTAAATCTAGTGAAACCTTGTAATTTTCAAAGCACAACGAAGAAATCTAATTTTCCTCACATAATTAAGGAGGTGTATTTTTTTTTTCTAAAAACCACTGGAAAATAAAGTATCAACCAAGTAATCAAGTTGCAAGTTGAAAAGATGAAGAATCCTCGTTAGATTTTTGTTATGAAAGTGAAGTACATAATTGACACTTTGGTTTTAGAAGCTAAATTACCTATGCTTAGATAATATTTTCTAATCATTATTTTTTTGTCCGAACATGATTGGAGGTTGAAATTGATATGAAGTCATACTTGTTGAGAATAATAAAAGTAATAGCTATATGCTATTTTCGTTTTCCTTCTAAAAAAGTTGGAATTTTTTTTTTTATATATTTCATATTTAATCCAATTTGATAACTACGTGCCTTTTGTCTACTTTATGGTAACTTTGGATATAATATTCAAGAGGTATCCTTTCAGTTTATTGAGTTGAATTTCTAATGATATTTAGTTCTTTAAGTCATATTCATTACTTGTTTACATACCTAGTGCTGGCAGACAGAAACAGATATTGACTATTTTTAATTAGCGGGCAGTTAACTAATAATTTTACATGCATGCTTCAGCAGTTAGAGAAATGTCCCTTCACTCTATTATTATTATTATTATTATAGAAACTCTATTTTTTATATTCTTTTTTTTTTAATCAAAGTATCTCTTAAGCAGTTTTTTTCCCCTATATGACTATATCCTGCACAGGGATTATCGATTAGTGAATTGGGATTGCACATTACGGACTGCCATATCTGATATTGAGGTAAGCTGTTTCTGTAATTCATACATTGAGCTGTACTGCTCCACTGACATGAAATACCTTTCTGTTTGTAGGTAGATTATACCGATATCACTGGGGAGACAAAGTTGAAGGTCCCTGGTTATGAGGAGTCTGTGAAATTTGGTGTTTTAACATCATTTGCTTACCCTCTGGAGGGAGGCTTAGGGGA
Source organism: Croton setiger (assembly GCA_948099555.1). NCBI lineage: Eukaryota > Viridiplantae > Streptophyta > Magnoliopsida > Malpighiales > Euphorbiaceae > Croton > Croton setiger. Next base: position 20,489 of record CANUEY010224449.1, read on the forward strand.
AATTGTTGTTGCCACTACTAGAGTGGAAACAATGCTCGGTGACAGTGCTGTTGCCATACATCCTGACGATAAAAGATATAGTCATCTGCATGGAAAATTTGCAATTCATCCATTTAATGGAAGAAAACTTCCAATAGTTTGTGATGCTGTTCTTGTTGATCCCAGTTTTGGCACTGGTGCTGTCAAGGTAAGCCTTCTGTGCTGAAGATGCTAAAATTGTCTTGGAGCTCGTTTTAGTTCATCAATATTATAACTGTCCTCCATTTTTGCAGATTACTCCAGCGCATGATCCAAATGATTTTGAGGTTGGGAAACGGCATAAACTTGAATTTATCAACATCTTTACGGATGATGGTAAAATTAATTCCAACGGTGGTCCAGAATTCTCGGGCATGCTGCGTTTTGTTGCTCGAGAAGCAGTGACAGAAGCATTAAAGGAAAAGGTACTGTTGCATTTGTCTCTATTAACTTCTACTAGGTGCTTGCTGCATTTGTCTTTAGCAGTTATGTTCAAACTTCAAAATAAAACAAGCATTAGTTTGTCAACAAGGAATTCTTTTAATGATCCTCTCCCTCTGGATCTTGTTACATAATCACATTCGCTGTCAAAGATAAACTGTACATCTATATACACACACATACACATGCTTCTCCGGTGGCATTCAATACTGTGTTTGGTGCCTCATCTATAGAACTTCAATGCCTTATGCTTTTCCCAGTTTCCCTTCTCATTGTTAATTTAAGTGTCTAAAATACATGATTATATTTTGATTTTAGCATTATGCAGTGCATTGTTTTACCATAATCTTGTAGGGATTGCTTAGAGGTTTTAAAGATAATGAGATGCGGCTTGGTCGTTGTTCAAGAAGTAATGATGTCATAGAACCAATGGTGAAGCCACAGTGGTTTGTCAACTGCAGCAGTATGGCAAAGTCCGCTCTTGATGCAGCAACCAATGAGGAAAATTTGAAACTTGAATTTGTACCGCAGCAATATTTGGCTGATTGGAAAAGGTTCTGATATTTTCTACTGCATATTAGTTAATGAAATATATTACATGTTGAATTGAGGTGAACATAGCAATTAAGTGCTATACCTATGGCAGTAGGTGACCAGAAGACGCCTCTCATGCATAACGAAAATGCTTTTAATGCTGTTCTGTGCATTTTTTAAGTTTCTACTGGGAATTAATGTTTTTTTTTTTATTATTTTTTTTAGCTTTCTTTAAATTCTTAGCATTGTCAAATAACCGTCTCCTTGTGCACATCACAGTGCCAAGTAATTTGCATTCTATTGGCATACCTGTATTCAACCAATCACACAAATAATACAAGCAAATAACTTTTAGAGTTAGTGTTAATTCCTAAAAAAAGAAATAAAAAATGTTCTTGGATGATTCTTAAACATATGATTCCTTTTGTTATTTTCAATGGTCCTCGCTCATAGTCACTGTGCTGAAGAAATGCATAATTTGGATTCGGTGGATTATGATCTTAATTTTTGTTGGTTTTGAATCTTAGTAGATAGAGTTTAGCTATCTGGGAATTCTCTTCCAAGTCTTGTTCCTTATTATATAATTATTTTCCTTTATTTCCTGAATGCTTTGGTATTGCTATCAAATACCATAGGTGGCTTGAGAATATACGTGATTGGTGCATATCAAGGCAGCTTTGGTGGGGTCACCGCATTCCTGCATGGTATGTTATGCTTGAAGATGATGAGTTAAAGCAATTTGGTGCATACAATGACCATTGGGTGGTTGCTAGAGATGAGAAGGAAGCTCTTGTAAAGGCAAATAAGCAGTTTGCAGGAAAGCGATTTGAGATGAATCAAGATCCTGATGTTCTTGACACATGGTTTTCTTCTGGTCTGTTTCCATTGTCAGTATTGGGTTGGCCAGATGATACTGATGATTTCAAAACATTTTACCCTACGTCAGTGCTTGAAACTGGGCATGACATTATATTTTTCTGGGTTGCCAGAATGGTAATGTTAGGAATGAAACTGGGAGGTGATGTGCCATTTAGGAAGGTGATGAATTCTGTTTCTAGAACTGTTTATGAACCAATCATTTTTTATTGTTTCTTTGATTTTCTGAATGTTCTTCTTCATTCAGGTTTATCTGCATCCGATGATTCGTGATGCACATGGACGTAAGATGTCAAAGTCTTTAGGGAATGTCATTGATCCTTTGGAAGTAATAAATGGGATAACCCTTGAAGGTCTTCACAAAAGACTAGAGGAGGGTAACTTGGATCAAAATGAGCTGGTTGTTGCTAAAGCTGGCCAAAAAAAAGACTTCCCAAATGGTATAGCTGAATGTGGTGCAGATGCTCTCCGATTTGCTCTTGTTTCTTATACAGCTCAGGTTCACCTTTCTCTTAACTGATATGTGTACTATTTATTGCTTGTCACCTTGACTTTCTTGTATCTCCTTATACATGATGCTATATGTCGTTTGATTTCAGTCTGATAAAATTAATTTGGACATTCAAAGAGTTGTTGGATATCGGCAATGGTGCAACAAATTATGGAATGCTGTTCGATTTGCCATGAGCAAGCTTGACATGAATTATGTCCCTCCTCCAACATTGATTGTTGACTCTATGCCTTTTAGCTGCAAATGGATACTGTCAGTACTTAATAATGCAGTATCAAAAACCGTTTCAGCATTGAATTCATATGAGTTCTCGGACGCTGCCAGTGCAGTGTATTCTTGGTGGCAGTATCAGTTTTGTGATGTGTTCATTGAAGCAATCAAGCCTTACTTTACTGGAGATGATCCAGCATTTGCATCTGCAAAGAATTCTGCCCAAGACACTCTCTGGGTGTGTTTGGACACTGGCCTGCGAATGCTTCACCCGTTTATGCCTTTTGTTACGGAGGAACTGTGGCAACGTCTTCCCTCAGCCAGTCATACAAGAAAAGAGTCAATTATGGTATCTGAATACCCGTCAACCGTTGATGTAAGTTCTAGTTGCAAGCTATTCATGAATATTTGGTGTTTTTTGTTTGAATGTATTTTATTTGGAACACCATCAAATCATTGATCTTTCTTTGACCAAAGAATCATATTTTCCAAATAATTCGAATGTCACCTGTGTTTTTACTGTTATTTATGAACTACCAAGACAATTAATGTGACCAATGGTACACCCTCTTTCTTTGTAGACCTGGAGAAATGAAAGGGTGGAATATGAAATGGAGCTTGTTGAGTCTACCGTGAAGTGTATAAGGTCTTTGAGAGCTGAGGTGCTTGGGAAGCAAAAGAATGAGAGGTAAAAATTGAAGGTTTTCCTTTTCATTTTTAAGCAAGCAGCCATCCTTCCATTTAATTTTTGTTTTCGATGAATCAAATTGCATATTTGCATATACATGCATCTAGAAAACCCTTATTTTAGTTTCTATATGTCAGATAGGTTAGGTTACATTGCATGAAATTAATGTACAAGTCTAGCCAAAATCAGAATTACGTTTGACCTTAGATCAAGTAATATAAAGCCATATATCTTGGAGCAAGTTTTTCAGTACTAGCCTAGAAAAATGTAAAATGATTTGGTTTCATTGATTGGTGAGACTTGGGAACATTTGTCACGTAGAAGATGATGGATATTTAAGAAATTCATACTTAGTTTTACATATGTTTGAAATGATTAGTAATGTATTTTTTTTCTTCAGATTACCAGCTTTTGCATTTTGCCAGACTGATGCAGTAGCCGACATTATTAATAGACATGAACTGGAGATTTTAACCCTTGCAACAGTATCATCTTTAAAGGTATTGCATTAAATATAATGGGTTCATGTATTTGATAGCAGCATTTTAGTTTTATATTGTTTCTTGCAATTTTGAAAATATATATTCTCTGGTTTCGATCTTTAAAGTGGATTTTGCTCAGGTAGCAAACCTTTTTCTTCGGTGATGCGCATATCGACATTTTTAATGGTGAAGTGTAGAATTTTTTCCCTCTTAACTTAGGTCTATTCCTGTTGTGAAGTGTAAAAATAAATGCATTTATTAAATTTGGTCTTTTGCTTTTCTGACATCTTATAAATGAATTTTCACGAGGTAGAAAAAATTTTTTTAGGGCATTTTAAATATTGTTTGCTGCAGGTTGAGAAGAAATTTGAAACTAGACCTGAAATTATATTTTAAGCTCTAAAATCAATGTTCAAGGATGCTATATTCTATAAATATCATTCAAAGGACAACTATTACTATTAATATTATTTTGTGATTTTGAACCAAAATTTGCTAACAGTCGTACATTTTTCATTATACTAGAATTAAACAATTCAACTTTAATTTTGTTTAGGTTCTATTAAGTGGCAATGATGCTCCTCCTGCTGGATGTGCATTTGAGAATGTAAATGAGAACCTCAAAGTTTATCTGAAGGTTCAAGGGAAAGTGGACACAGAAGGAGAGCTTTCAAAGATCAGAAATAAAATTGATGATATAAAAAAGTAAGTCCAGCTTCTCGATTAAATTTAATCGATTCTACATTTATATTTTAAGATAGAAATAGATATACAGCACAGCTGTGTAGACTAGAGACTTGACAGGAATGTATGGTCGTGCATGTCAGTTTCATTTATACATTGCGAGAGAAACATAGTTTTGTACTCTGCATTCTGTCAGCACGTTTCCTTTTAATATGTAAATAATTTATTGCCTATGGCCATTTGCTGAATGTGGGCGCTGTCCGTTGTTTGCTTTGCAAGCGTAGAATTAATTAGGAAATGGAGGGAAAATAATATTGTTTGCATGAATCATTTCCTCGCATTCTTGAACATCAGCGTGTTTATATATTTATTGTTTCAGGCAACAGGACAAATTGGAAAAGATAGTTAATGCAAGTGGGTACAAGGACAAAGTACCATCTCATATTCAAAAAGAAAACGCAGAAAAGCTTGCCAAACTTCTTCAGGAGTTGGATTTCTTTGAAACAGAAAGTTGTCGGCTTAAAGCAGAGGTAGGAAGAGGAGCTCAATAGGTGGTGTTATTGCTTCAAATGGATTACGCAGAAGGATTGACAAGTGAGTCACTGCATTATGAGCAATTGCCTATTAAGGAATTGCCAAAAGGTTGCTTTATTTATGTTGGTTGGGTTGTTACAGTTGCTATTTCAAATATGCAATCCCACATTTGGATTCAGCAAAATTTCAGTTATACTGGCAGAGAGTAAAATTCGAAGTTATAAATTTTTTTTTTTTTTTGCGTGATTTTTCCATTATATTTCCTTTTTTTTTGTTCCCTTCAATAATGTTTTTATTTCAAAAACTATGATAGTTATTTGTTCGGTAAAAAAAAAAAAAGAAATCAAATTTATTTTTTAACGGTGTTCTTATATAGGAAATTTGCCTAATTCGGTTTAACATAATTAATAATTAATAAAGTAGTTAATTTTGTTTAGAAAAAATTTCATAAATTTTGGTAAATTCACTTTGAGGTTTTACTTTAAAAATATAAGGTCCTTGCGGGTGTTAGAAAAATGGATATATAAATTGGCTTTGAGGCATGAAGGAAAACTCTTTCTTTAAGAATTAATTTCCCCTACTAAATGTTGCTTCACGATTATGTCAATACAAAATCTTGAAAACGCAGTAAGAAATATCTGAGACTTTCTTTCAGAACTTCAATTAACTTTATGATAATTTCTTTTGTTAAGAAATTGTTCCTTTGGCACCGTTTTAACACAAGCAAAACTGTATTTGCAATTTTTATTTTTTCTAAATTCAAATAAAAAGGCATAACACTTATATTATATCATATTTCTATGTGACGTGGAATATTGCAGAGCCATATTTGACAATGATATTATATTAAAAAGAAACCATATTAGGGGTTTTTCTCTGATATTTTGAATTCCATAAAGGGTAGAGTTGTAATATTGACAAAAATGATATTTATTTAATTACTCAAAACATTTTTACTACTTAAATAGAAATCTTCAAATCTGCCATTTCTCCTATATATTAACTCCATGCTAAATTTGATTGTATTCCATCAAAATTCATCTCTACAAATTACGCAATTGATTCATAGGCATGTGACAAAGACCAGCTGTATGACAAAATTCTCTTCTGAAAATTTATTTAAAAAAGAAAAATAAATAATATGAAAAATGAAGAAGTAATAGCCAATGCCAGGAATCTCTCACTCAATTCTCATTAGTATTCCAACGTTGATTGATGAGTCTAATTGCTTCCGTGTGATATAACTGATGATGCTGTGGGGCTGCTTAAATCTCCTTCTACATTCCCAAAATTTGCTTTCCCAGACAACATTTTTATAGCTATTTGAGCAACTTCCGCAAACCAGTCATCCTCCGGTAATACACTGCCATCACAATTTTCATCAACAACAAAAAAAAAAAAAGCAGCTAACTTGTTCATTACTTACTTCAATATTAATCTTTACCTGTTATGTTAAACAAAAAAATATCTGTACCTGTAAGGATCAATGCCAGTAGCAGATACCACATCAATTGCTCTTGCTATGATGTTTTTTATAACTTGATGCAGATTCCTTGATAAGTATCGACCTTCTGATGCAAACAACAATACAAATTCCATATCCAAATAAAACTGCACCAGAAAAATTTATAATTTCATAAGAAAACACTCAAGTAGAAGAAAACATATAATGATTTCAACATACCTGTTGGAGGCCAAAAGGTCCCAGGGGCTTCTGTCCGTTCTCCACGTCTTCCCAGAACGTTTGATCATCCCAAAGCCAAAGGATTACTGTCTCGGTGAGTCTCATTAGTAGAATTGTGGCAAACCTTTCTCTACCTATAAACATATCAGTTGCTATGCTTGCCAACCGAGTCAATTTTATAAAGAGTTCCTGAATTTAAAAGTAGTTAACAAAAGAAAAAAAAAAAATCATAATATAGCTATGTTTCAAGCAGAAGATGAGCCTAGTATAAAACTATTCATGGCACTTGAGCAGGTGTGCACATGTATTTACACATAATCATGCATATGCTTTATGAAAATGTTGAATACAAAGGATCAGATTAGGGCTTAAGGGAGGGACAACTGTTCCAAAAGTGAGAGGAATGACTGATGTTGTACAGGTCAGAAAACAGTTGAAATCTCATTCACTTCTCTTGTTTTGAACTACATATCTTGTCTCCATAATCCAATTAGTCTTCTTTTCACATTTGTATACTTGAGAAATATGTGGAATCCAAAAGTGCTTCTTTTGTTTTAGACATGACATTTACCAAAAGGCTTTCATTCAGTGTATTATATCCGACATTACTGTCATACTGACATCAAAGCCTGGCAAGAATAACATGGGAACATCCATAGCGAATTCATTGTTCTAAGTTGCTATGATATGTTGTTTTGTACATGACACAAGAGCACATTCAGAAGCACTTCAGTAAATCTACATATGTGAAACTTAATGAAATGTTGGAGCCTAGAGAAACCTACCTGAAATATTGGAGATGGGAACCATTCAGGCTCCTCTGTTTGTTCATCCATGCTTGTGTATATATTTGCATTTAGACGGATGTCACCGTCTTCTGTGAAGATGAGCTCAAGAGCATGTAGTCTGCAGAAGCTATCTCTCAAGCGATCAACTACACGCTGGAGTTTCCTTTTCCATTCCCTTTGGTCTGGAAGACGAGATTGTCTATCTGAAACTTTTCTTGTTGGTTGCTCGTCCTTAGTAGTAGTTGATGGCAAAAGTTTCATGGCAGCACGTGGCATCAACTCATCCGACAACAATGAAGCATTAGCTAGTAGAGCTATCTGCTGGGTTTCAGTTTCTGCCATACTGACAATTCTACTGCCAGAACCTTCCAAGTGCTCTTCATTCTCCACTGAACCTGGTAATGCACGTATTAACAAGTTTACATAGGAGTTGAAAACATGTAGAACACCTTCCAATACAAGACCATCCAACTGAAGGCTTTCAAGGGCCCCAACATCTTCTAGAATTTCCTGAATTTAGACAATGGAAAAAAATCTGTAATAAGATTAAGGAGCCTAATGGAGTGTATTCTCCATAAATTAAGTTAACATTCCTCCCTTTCAGACTGACATTAACTTAGAAAGAGGTGTTGTAACTTAAGCCATCAGGCATGTAGACTGAAAGCAAGTAAGAACGACATAACAGATGATTATGAAAAAGAAACAAACAATAGTTGGAGAAAGAGAAAAAAAATAAATAGGTAATGTTCATTTATTATCATAAAAAGAATGATTTCAATTGGAAAGTGCATTTATTCACCTGAACCATTGAACTAAATTTGTTAGCACTGCTTGAAAGCTTTGGCTGTGATGTTATTGCATTACTAAGGGTTAAAGGACGTCCACCTATTGGTGGATGAGCAAGCACCCAGTCATCTGCAGCAGCTAATGCAGCACTGGTCTGTTCAATTCTTCTTAAATTGGCACTTAATGCCTGCTCGACACTGGACTTAAAAATTCTCAGTAAAACAGGAGAAAGGGCCAATCCACGAGCTTCTAGCAAAGAACAATGGCCCAAACATACTTGAATACACTCAGTAGCAACCCTTAGGCCCCCAGTAACTGCTGCTGCAGCTAGGACATTTCGTTTAAGAAGAAGAGCAAAAGCCTCAGTATGTTTGACAGCCCAGGTAACAAGCTCAGAAGAATATGCAGGTTCATCACCAAAAACTGATAAGGAATCACTTGCAGCTTGTGCAATGATTGAGAAAACAAGCTGTGAAAGTGCAGCAGCATATGGTCCTACATTAGTTGAGCGATGACTCTGCATGCCGGACTGCAACTTCTTGTAGTGAGAATTAAGTAACAATGTGTGGGCACGAGGGCCATCTCCAAGGTTTTTAAGAGCTACAACAGACGAACGAAGCTCTGGTCCACGTGTAGAAGCTTGAGAAATTGCATGGGCAAGCTGATCAGCTAATCTTTGTCGTTGTTCTCTAATGGTGGTTTGTAACATAACAAGTGCAGTTGAGCTCAAAGTGTGCTTCTTACTGGCTTCTTTGGCTAAAATTTCTCCTTTGTCAAGAGCAGCCATAGCCTCTTGCACTCTCCTTTCAGCCAATAGAACATCAAGTGTTTCCAGGAATTCTGCTAACCATTCTTCTGTTTTAGGAAGCTCCCTGTTCTCAAAGTTAGAGAGATCGTCTGCCAGTGAGTCTTCAGAATCAGCCCATAATGAATTAATGTGAACACTTTCTGCCAAACCTTGAACTAAAGCAGACTGAGTAGATAGGTGATTCCTCATGGAAAGCAGCTGTCCCTCAAGAGCTGAAATCTCCTTTGATGTGCTGCAAATGAAAGCCAAGTAGATTGTTTCATTACCATGATTCATGACATTGACAGCCCCCCAAAAATATCAAGTGGTATTTTTGCTTATTTAATGAAAGAGACATTTTTTTCTTGTGTCCAAAAAATTAGTATGTATGTCTACCAACAACTACAAATCCAACATGCCCAAGTCAGATATAACCTATAGCAACAAGCAAAGATCATTGAGAACTCCAATCTTCTAGAAGTCCATATGGTATTTGCCAAACAATTTTAATCATGATATTGAAATATGAAAAATTTTGCTTTTTTTTTCTACCTCACCAAGTTCAGATAAACCAAGAGTGAAATGGTTTCATAGAAGCTCCGTGAGAGGATGAAACTTTATGGATTGCTCTCAACAAACATAAAATTATGATTCCAGAAATAAAATTGAATAAACATAAGAAATTATTAGTTAAGCAGGAGCATGATTGAAATTTACGAAGAAACAATAGGAATGATCCTACAAATTAGTTAAAACTGCTTATACTAAAGCACTTCTCTAGGAAATCCAGATAAATCATGAATATCTCCCAACTGGTCATAAAAGTGATGATCTGGAAGTTCAAACAAGTAGCAGAAGTTGACAACAAATTTAAAGAATTCTATATTCAATTACAATAAATAGATATGCTAACGCTCTATTGGCTTTTGTCTCACTTGAATTCAATTTGAGATTTAATCTGGTAAAATTTTATCTATCAATGTACTCTTCTAAGAGTTCAGACGAGAAACTACATGTCATTTACTGATTTACAACTTCACAACCTATTTCAATTACCATAACCAATTTCTGTATTTGAAGAAAGTAATGCCAATCTTACACACTGTATTATTAAATAGTATTCAATCAAATATAAATATTTGCAAATTCAGGATCATGGCTTCTAGAATATAACCAATCAATTACTAATACTTACCGAATGAAAGCTGCATAATTAGCATAAACGCTTTTACGCATTTCCTCTGCAGAAGCCTTCTTTAGCTCAATAAGATAAGAACATAAATGCTTTAATTCCTGCCAAACAACATTTAGCCTCTCCTGCATTATTCTCTTTGTAATTAGAAGAGAATGAAAATCAAACCGAAAGAGATTATGACCTTTTCGTTCATGGTTTGGCATTTGGAGGTAATATAAGCATCTGGATCGAAATTGGAGGTTTTAAAAACCTTTAAACGTTCACTTAGCGTTAAATTTCCTTCGAGTTCTGCCGAATCTTCAATACTCGAAGTTCTTGACATTTTCTCCAAATCGATTTCCATTTCAAATCCTACTGATGAATTAATTTCCTGTTACAGATATAAGGGAAAAGATAAAATCGTTTTCAAAGAAATTGATGAAATCTGTTTCGTTTGTAAATTGTAATAGAAATGAAACTGAGAGAACTGAAAGGGAAAAAAAAAAAAACGAGAAAGAAAAAGGCGGGCAAGTATTTTCATGGCCAAAAAATACGTATGACCCGCTCTGTTTGTTCTGGGTTTAATTTACAGCCGTTAGATTGGATTTTAGCCATAATCAAATAGCACCTTACCAGGAGATCTGTTTTTGGCAAACGCAACGTTTGAGTTCTGAACTACGTCGTTTGGAATTGGTATTATATTTTAATCCTAGAAAATAACTCATCTTCGTTTTCCTTTTGTTTTTAATCTACCGCCCTATGCTCATATTCGCTTGCTGTCGTCTCTCTCTGCCTCAGTCGACCTCAGTCGGCGTTGAAACGAATGTGTCTTCGTCTCCTTCAAAGATTGTCGGCGGCAGCGATCTCAGCTTAGGTACCATGTTTTGCCTTGTTTATTGAGTTCTCTGGTCACTGTATATCTTCTCCGCTCACCAACTTCGGCCACCTACTCCTACGGCAGCTTGTGATGCTACTTTTTTCTTTTAGGATGATGAATTTCCAACTTCTTCATTTTGAGACACAAAGAAATTAATTGGATTTGTAGAGACTTTAGATTTTTTAGCTGTTTTCTCAGATTAAATTTCAGCAAATCGAGATATTTAAAGGAAATGCAGTAGCATAAATTGATTGTTGACCTTTTTATTGTTTTAGTAGATAATGAAAATATTATTGTGTTCTATCTTTATAGGATCTAACTGAAGCTTAATTTTTAGGCGGCCGTGCATCTATTTCAGAAGTGAAGTCCCTAGGGTTTTGGTATTGTTCGCCATTAGGTTTTTTGGTTGGGTTTAGAGATTAGTAAGTTGTATTGTGACACTTTCATATAGATTTTTAATTTTACTTTCTTTTTAGAGGTAGTTGATTTTAGTTCAAGTAATGTTTTCTGTCTAGTAGTTGTTTTTTGTTCAAGATAGATTAAACAATTTAAGAATTTTATGGAGAAACAACGACCTATCTGTAGTGTTAAGATTGTACTGATTATTTTCCTTACTGTTTTTGTATTGACATGAGCTGTAGGTGGGCATGTTCAGATTTACAGTGTTTAGATGAGTGTTTTTGGCTTAACTTACTGACTTATGCTTTGTTTCATAACTCCATTGGGGTATTTCATAATAAAATATGTTTTGTTACAGAATTCCATTAGAATAATAAGAGAACATGAATTGCCCAGAGCTGGGCACTTTATCAAATGTATTCTTTCTTTCTGTTTTAGAAGAGTTTCAACTTTCACCTGCACTGATTTTATGCAACGGAAAATGCGTCTTGGTGGAATTTCAAATAAGAGCTTCAATTATCGAGACTCCTAATCTGGAATATCTGGGTCATTGTGCCAGTGATTATATTTCTTGCCTTTCCCTTTTACTGATTAGAAATTTCTGCTTAATCTAATTCTCAATTCCATTTCTATTGGTTTCAGGATAATTTTTTTGCAGAACTGTAAGGTTGTTTTTATCATATACTCAAGGGACTTTTACTTCTGATGCAATGGACTCTCCTGATCATAGTCGGGGTTATTTGAAAAGAGACACTGAAGAAAGCTCAGATGTCAAGAGTGATAGAGCAGGGGATGATGATGAATGGGACGGCAGTGATAAAAGGAAGCATAGGTCAAGTAAGTCTAAAAAGTCCAGCACTGGAGATGATGCTGAAGGATTAGATGGCAGTGGGAGAAGAAGAAGTTCGGGAGGAGACAGGAATGAGAATCGTAAGAGGTCAGGTGGGGGTTCCAGCAGAGCTGGTAGTGATGATGATGATTATGAAACAAGGAAGGACTTGCGCTCAAAACAAATGAAGAAAAAACAAGAGGAAAGTAGCTTGCAAAAGTTAAGCAGTTGGTATCAAGATGGTGAACTAGATAACAGGCAGGGTTTGGAAAAGTCTGGGAGTAAAGGGTACGGCTCTAAACCTGATGAAAGTGAGAGAAAGAAAATGGCATCAAAGATCTCAGAAAATGAGAGTTCTCGAAGTGGAAGCAAAAGCAAAGAAGAAAGATCCCTTGATGGAGACCATGAAAAGACGCATGATAGAGATTCTAGGTATTCGGATAGGAGAGAAAGTGTCAGAGAGAAGGGTCATGTTGCTACTGAGGTGGTAAGATCTTCTAGAAGGAGATGGGATGAATCAGATACTGGAAAAAAAACTGAAGAAAGTCATCATGAAAAGGTTGATCTTAGAAGTGGAAAGGGTTCTGATTCCAAATATGACAATGCCAAAGACAGAAATGCATCAGCAAGAAATGAACCCAGTGAGAGTAAAGTCAGGGGTTTAGATTCAAACAATGAGAAGAGTGTCAAAGTCAACTACAGAGAAGAAAGAAGAGCTGATGGAGAGAGGAACAAGAGCAAAAGCAGATCAGAAGCTGTAGATGAGGAAGATAAGGGCAGTCCTATTACTCGTGAAGACAGATCGGGGCGGGAGAAAAATGAGAAGCATAGACCACAGAGAACTTCCACTAGTAGGGATGCACTTGAAAGTCGTGAAAGATCTTCAAACGTGGATGAAGATGGAAATATTTGGGTAAGAGACAAAAACGCAAGAGAGGTGGGCCAATCCAACAGGTCTAGAACTCCTGAGAGGAGTGGAAGGCGTCATCAAGAATCACAATACTCTGACCTGGAATATGAAAGAAGCTCAGACGTTAGGAGAAAGGACATGGAAAAGGATGGTTATAGGGATGATAGATCAAAGGGCAGGGATGACAGCTGGAGTGAGAGGAATAGAGACCGAGAAAGTTCAAAAGATAATTGGAAAAGAAGGCAATCTGGTGGCAATGATAGAGAGTCGAAAGATGTAGACATTGCTTATGATCGTGGTAGAGATTGGGAGCCTAGACATGGTCGTGACAGGATTGACAGGGGTGAAGCTGTAAAGACGTCATCAAATTTTGGAATCTCAAATGAAAATTATGATGTCATAGAGATCCAAACAAAGCCTATTGATTATGGACGAGCGGATTCTGGATCCAACTTTACCAAGAGAACTGAGTTGGGTCAGCAATCTGACGGGAAATCAACAGCAAATGCTGAAGAATGGACTCATATGCGAGATGAAAAGTCAAGAAGACATGATTTATATGGTTCTGCACCATTTATCGATGACGCGAAGGAAAGATATATTGATGATGGTGGCTCTATGCGAGACCAAAGTTCATGGAGGGATGAAATGGATTACCCGGCAGGGAAAGGAAGAGGACCGAGAGGAGCTGTGTCTGGCCGTGGTACTGGTGGCCAAAGTTCCAGTGGTGGTTCACAGCCTCCATATGGAAGCCAGGAACCAGGTTCCTTCTCCAGAGCTCCGCCACAGGGAGTAAAAGGGAGTAGGATAGGGAGAGGAGGAAGGGGTAGGCCCACAGTCAGAGACAGCCAGCAGGTCCCAATGCCCCTAATGGGATCACCTTTTGGGCCTCTAGGAGTTCCACCACCTGGGCCAATGCAGCCACTTGGCCCTAGCATGTCACCTGCTCCAGGTCCTCCAATTTCTCCAGGTGTCTTTATGCCACCATTTTCTCCACCAGTAGTTTGGCCTGGGGCACGAGGTGTTGATATAAATATGTTAGGCATGCCACCTGCTCTCTCTCCTGTCCCTCCTGGTCCATCAGCCCCTAGATTTCCTCCTAATTTGGGGACTCCACCAAACCCTGCTATGTTTTTTAATCAGGCAGGGCCTGGGAGGGGAATGCCTGCAAACTTGTCAGGTCCTGGTTTTAATTCTCCAGTATCAGTGGGTCGAGGAACACCTCCTGATAAGGCCTCAGGGGGTTGGGTGCCTCCAAGAAATAGTGGGCCTGCTGGTAAAGCTCCTTCAAGAGGAGAACAGAATGATTACTCACAGAATTTTGTAGATACTGGTATGCGACCCCAGAATTTTATCAGGGAGTTGGAGCTTACCAATGTCGTGGAGGATTATCCCAAGCTTAGGGAGCTTATACAGAAAAAGGACGAGATTGTGGCAAAATCTGCTTCTGCTCCCATGTATATGAAATCTGATCTACGCGAGTTCGAGCTGGCTCCTGAGTTCTTTGGGACCAAGTTTGATGTAATTCTAGTGGATCCCCCTTGGGAAGAATATGTACATAGAGCTCCTGGTGTAGCAGACCATATGGAGTATTGGACATTTGAAGAAATATTGAACCTCAAGATTGAGGTATTTGTGCTCGCAAATCGACTTTTTCTTGCAAGTGCCTCTGGAAATGTAAAAGTTGCTTTCTGTGCATCTGTGATTGAGCACAATTAATTGCATACTGTTGAAATGCAATCAGAACTTATTTGCTTCTAAAATCTATGGTCACAAATGCACCACCATTTTCAATGTGGAAGGCTATGTGCTGTATTATCTTTCCCTTTTTAATTGAACACATATCTTCATTCTTTTTGCTCACCTAAGCTTCTATGCCTTTTTTTTTTTTTCAGGCAATAGCAGATACACCATCTTTTATCTTCCTCTGGGTAGGTGATGGTGTTGGACTTGAGCAAGGTCGTCAATGTTTAAAGAAGGTACTTGGCACGTAAGCCTGTGGTCTTTAACTTGTTATAATGATAATGACTGCTTTCTCTTACAAGTCGTGCAATGTTCTGTAGATTCATTTATGCGTTCTGTAATTTTGAGTTATTCTTCATTCTTTAGTGGGGATTTAGAAGATGTGAAGATATTTGTTGGGTGAAGACTAATAAAACTAATGCAACTCCAGGATTGCGGCATGATTCTCATACTTTGTTTCAGCACTCGAAGGTTGGTAATGATATTTCTCCTGCACAAATCGTCCTTCCTTCCTTTTTCCTTTCCCTCCGCATTACGAGTGCTTGCTTTTCCTGAACTGTTAACTATGGTGTAGGAACACTGTCTGATGGGTATAAAGGGAACTGTTCGTCGCAGTACTGATGGTCATATAATTCATGCTAATATTGATACCGATGTAATTATTGCTGAGGAACCGCCTTATGGTAAGCTTTACCATTTACAGCATTGAATTTGTTTGCTCTTTTGAGGGATTACTTTTTTTAAGATATACATTTTTGTTCATCTTTTTATGTGAAGAATCCAAGTTGAACAGTTGATTGTTTTTAGCTTCAGTTTCACTAGTTGTTTATAATGATGAAAGTAATATTTGACACAAACATTACCCTTACCACTTCCCCTTAATTTAAGTTTTGCATAAGGCATCTGATGTAATTCTACCTTGTCTCTTGTTACAACGGGACAATGAGTTGAACCTTTCAGTAACTTCTTGCTCATTGGACATTTAAACTATTAAATTGATCATTGAAGAGCCTTCATGATGGAGCAAATCATAACAAAGTTAATTATCTTCAACTGGAATTCATTGTACTTGTTGTAAGTTGTAACCTTCATTAGTCAGATAAATAAAATACTTTCTGTGTGCTAGCTAATTCTTTTGGTTGCAAATTGATAGCTAAACGAGTAGTTATTTGAGAGTTATGTGTCCACAAAATTGCAGGTTCAACTCAAAAGCCTGAAGATATGTATCGTATAATTGAGCATTTTTCCCTTGGCCGTAGAAGGCTTGAGCTTTTTGGTGAAGACCACAATATTCGATCTGGTTGGTTGACTGTTGGTAAGGGACTATCCTCATCAAATTTCAATGCCGAGGTAAAATATCTCCCAGAAAGTTTGTTTCTTTGTTTTACCCCTTCATTCCTTAACTGAATTCGTTTTTGGGCTTGCTACATTTATTCTATGAAATTGAAAAGCAATCATTATGATTGAAGCATGATGTATTTTTAAAATTTGTTAGAATGCAAGGTGTTAATTTGTTTCAAGGTTATTTTGTGTGTCCAGTTCTAACTTTTGATTCTTTTAGCAATAAGCTTCTGTAATTTTAGATGCATGCCCTAAAATCTCAATGTTACAGTAGTATCTGAATCCTATTGGGATGGCCAAACTGATTTTGTGTGATAATCTAATTGTATATTATATTTAATTTTGAGCACGAGTTCATCATCTAAGGTTTAATGCGGAACACCATTTCACATTATGGGGAAAAAATGGTAGAGAAAAAGTGAAATTTAAGCCATCGTGAAATGAGATTAATACAAGCCTGGAATGTTAAGCTTTTTCTTAGTGACAGCTTTGTTTTTGTAAAACTCAAATGTGAACTATTATATTTGGTAAATGTCAGGCTTATGTCAAGAATTTTGCTGACGAGGAAGGGAAAGTCTGGCAAGGAGGTGGTGGAAGAAATCCTCCTCCTGAGGCACCCCATCTCGTGATCACTACTCCGGAAATAGAGGCATTAAGGCCAAAGTCACCAATGAAGAACCAGCAGCAGCTGCAGCAACAGCAGTCAGCTTCCATTTCTCTAACGACAGCCAATTCCTCCAACAGGAGGGCTGCTGGAAATTCTCCGCAGAATCCAAGCACTTTCAGTTTAAACCAAGAGGCATCAAGCTCTAACCCTTCAACTCCAGCTCCATGGGCTTCACCTATGGAAGGATTTAGATGACAAGCCAGCTTCCAAAGATTCCAACATTATGATTGTAGTTGATGTTATTGTACCCTATTCGAATTTTGGCTGTAGAATTAGTGTAGTTGTGTATAGTTGAAATTTTGATATTCCTGTGCAATATTGGTTAGATTTTAATAACCGCAGCTGTCTTAAACTTTTATTATTATCGTCGGTCAAATTTTGGAAGCAAATATGGTTTGTTTTTGAAGCCAATAATCTGTGTTGGTGTCCAGAATCGCCTTAAATTTTCCTGTTGGTAACACCAACGAAAGGCAGATGAATTTGTGAAATGATTCCTGTTAGAGATACAAGTATTTTCGTAAGGAGACCTATGATTTTTCATTACTAATCCTTTTACTGTAAAGTCCAAAGAGCTTGAAAATGTGTAGTTGGACAGAAAATATGCTATCGTTGGCAAAGAACGGGATGGACATTTCTACACGTAAAAAAGAAACCCCAAATATGGAGAAATAAAATTTCTTAGCAAACACCTGGTTTAGGACAAATTGATGCTTGTTTATTCTCAATTTCCTCGTTCAGGTTTTTCATATTAAACTAGATTATGTACGGATTACAAGAAGTTATTCATTTATGATTGAGATTCAAAACCATCTCCATTCCTTTTCAAAGATCAATCAATTTTAATATAGCAGCCTAACAAGTAAAATTATAATATTGTTCATTGGAAATTCTTTATTATTATTATTAAGATATGATAATTATTCTTATAAAATTTGTACCAATTAAACATTTTGTATATAAAATTAATAAAATTTAAATTTTGTATTGTTTGGATAAAAAGTTACAATAATAATAATAATAAAAGAAAATATTTCATTTTTTTTATTATGTCTAAAATTATTGTCAAGTTGTGGTGGAACTGAGTACATAGTCCACATGAACTCATTAAAATATCAGTCTGTAGGGCCTTGCATATCTCCTTTCACCAGCAACTTTACATACTTTTTATTTTCCAATTGACACTTTATCTTTTAGAGGGCCAATCACGTCATTCTTATTAATAACAATATATAGAAACAATAAAACGTGTGCATGGGAGAATTCCACGGATTTTTTTTTTTATTATAAATTGAATTATATTGAATATTATATCATTAATTGGTGTTGGTAATGGGTTCTCGAAGACCAACATGACATGACACCATTTGTACAAATCAACTAACACAGTGATGTGATGTATTTTATGTATTCTTATGTCATTTCACTTCACTTACTATTCTTAGTTCAGCATAACGTAAATAAGTGGTCTAATCAATTTAGAGTTTTAGTGTTACATTATTGTAGAGAAATTGTATTTAAGTAGTATGTAACTTCAACATTTGGTATTTGGATCATAATCATTCTTCCCTCCTTAATCACCAATATTTAGGGGTTCTTTTCAAATTAACCACAAAAAAAAAAAAAAAAAAAAATATTCACAGGTTATTGAGATTAGAGGTGGTCACGGTTCGAAGGGGAGATGAACCGGAACCAACCCGCCGAACCGCTGGTTAACCAGCGGTTCGGCGACGGACCGGTTAACCGGCGGTTCGCTTTTTTTTTTTATTTTAAATTTAACGGTTAACCGGCGGTTCAATTAAACGGTTCGAACGGTTCGAAAAAATATTGAACCTGAACCGACCTGCCGACTGACCGGTTCCAATCACTGTTCGACCGGTTCCGGTACAATGGCAGATCGGTCCGGGCTTTTGGCAGACTGGACTAGGCGGGCCGAAGGCCAACCGGCCAATTGCCATGTCTAATTGAGATAACCTAATAATTGCACATTGTGTGTATTTGTAGTTTATTGTTTTCATAATAAAATTGGTTATTGAAATCTCACCACCAATCTCCAAATGAATTTCACAGGTTATTTATATTAATCCAATTACTGTACCGCCTACCCCTAATCCATAATTAATCACAGCCAAATGGTAGTTTGTTCACTATGGTTGACTTGGTGGAATTGAGGCTATTGCATGAATTTGCTTCTTTTGATACATATACCATCTACTTTTCCTATTTAATTGCTTATGTTATTCAAATTTGCAGAAATCTTTCATTAAGCTTCGGATTCTTCACTCTCTGCTACATACTTTCTTTCTCCTCTTGCCATTTATGGCCCTTATAATACAGAAACTGACACATCTGTTACTGTTTTTTTTCCCTAGTGCAATTGTGTGCAAGCTGCATAAATAAGTTGTATTTTTTAAAATATAAATTTATATTTTTTATATAAATTTCAATTCACTGCTACGCAAATAAATTTAGCCCACCCTTCTCCTAAATTAATGAATTTAACTCAGCCTTCTCCTAAATTTTGGACTGGCTAAGCCATTGGTTTATCGTATTATTATTCGAGAATAAATTCAAAATTAATAGTTCCAACCATTTGAAAAAAAAAATTAAATAAAAAAAAAATAAATGAAGTTTCAGTACTGATCAAACAAATAAATAAGTAGTTGAAAATTCCTTAAATTTGAATCAACTAATTTGATTTGGCTGAGTTCAATCTTACTAAAAAATCAGTGTGAACAAGCATGTCTAAGTTAGCATATGGTTGAAACTTGAAACCTAAAAGTTGTCGAGGAAAATGACAGTAATGATCTTTGATTGTACAATATTTCTCCTACAAGTTGTTGAGCTTATAGAAAATGGCAGTCATGATCAGCTTAGAACTTTTTTAATAACTTTTTTATGTGGAAAAGAGAATCTTGACAACAGAAAGGTAGATGGGGTTTACTTGGTTAGTTGTGCATGGTTGGCTATGAAAAAGACAATAAAATTATTCATTTACTTATTATACCAAAACTTATAACATATTTGCCATTCAAAAATAGATAATACTATTATCACCCAATGGAATGTTGTTTTGAACAATAGATTAGTTTTTCTGTAGGAGTCTACCCATGTAACAGTAACTGTCACATACTAATTTGAATTACTCCGAATCAGCGCATTACGTTTAAAATTGACTTTGAATTACTCCGAATCAGCGCATTACGTTAAAAATTGATTTTGCATATAGTAGAATTTGGATATTGAATAATTAATATTTTATTATGGACATATAAAAATATATATCACTTTTAAAAACTGTTATTGCAGTAATAAGTACTATATTAGCCATTTTTTAAGAGAATACTAATAACTTTATTGACATAATCTTCAAAAACATTAGATAAAGTGAAAACATGGTAATGGGACTCCACTCTTGAAAATCATTATAAAAAAACAAAGTCGAGTAGTGAGAATATTCTCATACATACAATAGAAATAGAGCCAAAATACCAAAGATTTTTTAACCAAAACGAGGGAATCTGACTAGTACAAAATGCTTTGCAAATTCCTAGACCTTTGACCAACTAAGTGGTTCACAGAAGGATTACGCTTCTCTTGTACTTGCATCTTGGGTACCTTGAGGAATTTCGAACCCTCCAACCTATAGAGGTCATATTCTTTTTTTTTTTTTTTAGATAAACAACATGTTTCATTGATTGAAGAAGAGTTCTAAGAGAAGATAAAAACCTCTATACAAGAAGATAAGAGCATAAATAAACAAGAAATTAACATAGGAACTTGAAGAACCTAGCAGCGTTTTTGGAGCAAAGATCAACTCTGATTCAATTGCTCCACTCAATTTTGATTCTCAAATAGTCTTTTGATGAGTCCTGCCGCCGAAGCTTCAAGATCTATGCCAGATCTGTTTATTGGTGTTCAATTTTGCTCAAAATTCAAAAAAAAAAATGCTCAATAAAAAAAATTTAATTAAGTGAGTGTATTTGTTTTAATTTTAATTTTTCTTTATTAAGTAAAAAAAAAAAGAGAAAGAATGAGAAAAGAAGAAAAAGAAGAATTAAAAAAAAAAGAGAAAAGAAAAAGAAAACAATTAAAAGAAGGAAATAGAAGAGAATGACATGATTGAAAAGAATGGAAAGAGAAGGGGTGAAAGAAAGGAGTTAAAAGAAGGAAAAAGCGAAAAAGAAAGAGGAAAATAAACAGAAATTAGGAGTTAAATCGAACCAAAGTAGGTTTGATTCAGACTTTCCCTTCTTAATTTCAACGTCAAAACGACGATGTATAATAGTGAAACGATGCCGTTTTATACAAAGAACAGACAAAAAAAAAAAAAAAAAACAGAACATGATAGCATGCAAATCCAACTTGTTTTATTGTTATATTTGTGTTAATTTTGCATTATTTGTGCTTAAAAGTGTAGTTTTATTTAATTTATTGCTTTTGTGCTAAGAAAGTTGGATTTGTCGTGAATGGGGCGAAAATGAGTGAAATTGAAGTGTTTTGAAGAAAGATTGAGGCTGCTGAATTTTCGGAATGCAAAGAGCAAGACAGTCTGATTTTTAGCTGTGGGCGAAATTAAGCGGAAAACGAGAGAAGCAATCTGTTTTAAAAGGGCTGGTTGACCCGAAACATCTCAAGGAATAATTCTGCGAGTTTTAAAGCCGGGACAGCTGATTTATTATCAATTTTAGTGAGTCCTGTTATTATATTAGTTGTGCCTACCTTTTGGGATATATTTAAGTCAATTTTAGGGCATTCTACACACACTTTTTATCATCAATACTAGGGTTACGGAATTGAATTCTAAACAGCTGGTTTTTTGCAATCCTTTCTTCTTCTTCATAATGTTTTCTGTTGTAATCATACGTGGATAATTTTTTTTGTTCAGTTAAGGCTAAAACTAAGGTAGAAGTTTGATTTCGATTGTGAGATTGTTGAACTTAATTGAATTTCTTAATCTATATTGCATTTATATTCTTTCTGTGATTTATTCGGAAAATATATCCCCTAGCGAAATTCTATTGAATGAATTAACAGGGGCCGTTGTTTGTTTATTAGCAATTTCCATAGCTAAAATTGAATCAAATCCGTAATTGCTTGGTTAGATCGATAGAGTAGTAATTAATATAATCTGATTGGGTAAAACCTTTTGGGTTATGTTAAGAAAGAACATAATCAGATTTAAATGGATGCTCATAGTCTCTGTTAGTCTGGGTAGGATTCTACTAGATTTTAAGGAAATTAACGGTTAAATCCTTCGTCGTATTTAGGATTTCTAGTTAATTAAGGGTTGTTATTAGATCGTATCTTAGCAACCTATTATTACGGTAGAATTGGTTGGGTCACGTTCTTCCTAACTATAACTTATCTGTAATATGAATTAAGAAACCATTCTAAAATCAATGATCAATCGAATCGAACTTCACACAGTGGTATGCCTTTACTGAATTCGTTTTCTTATTCGTTTCAGTTTATTATTTTGTTGCTAGTTTTAATTTTTCGATATTCAATTTTTAATCCCCTTTATTTTGTTTGTTTTAATTTTGAATCTGGTTATTTACGGCAAGCTAGTCCTTAGAGTTCGACCCTTCTCACCCTATTTACAAGTTTTGTTTTGTAGGAAGAGCGGATTTTATTTTTGGTGGATTCGGCACTGTTTATTGTCTTTTTGAATGATCAAGTCTGAAAATTTACCAATACTGTTTGATTCAGAGATAGAAAAATCAACCCGCTCACTAAGGAGACAAGCGAAGGAGCGAAAGTGGTAGAATCGACTTCCACAACTGAACCGGAAAGTCCAGCAATTGGTCTACTTGAATTTACAGCTAAAATAGAAGAAGAAAGTCTTGAGCAAGAAGATATCCAAGCGAAAATTGACCAAGAGGAAGTTATGGCCGAAAATTGTACTGCCCCTAAGAGCAGCAGCCTATGTGTATTACTTATCCAAAGATGGAAGTGTTATTTGAGCTTAAATCGGGTCTTATTCATTAACTTCTGACTTTGCATGGAATGAAGACTGAAAACCCATACAATTTGAAGCTCGAAGAATCGGGAGAGTGCAGCTGATGAGCTCGCTCGGAAAAGTCTAGCCGAAGACGTTAAAATCAAGCGCTCACTGGGAGGCAACCCAGTATTTAGTTTCTGCTTAGTTTTTTTCTTTATCTGAATTTTCTTTATTTTTCCTTAATTTTTCAAAAAAAAAAAAATTTCATGAATAGTGTCGTCCCTAACTTGACAATCTGGCTCGAACTAGATCCACTCCCAAACCACCACCTACAACACTGCAACACATCAGTAGCCGCTAAAGAAAGTAAGGCAGTAACTCATTAAGCAAATGTAGGCTAGTAATCAAGTGTGGGAAAGTTTATTTACAGAATTTTCGGAGCAAAAACAGGGCAGTATCCATTACTTTCGCTCTTTTTAATTTCGTTGCTTGTGAGTCTCCCTAGGTTGTTTGATTGTATTTGTCCACATTGAGAACAATGTGTGATATAAGTGTAAGGAGGGGATTTGATATGGGTAATAATTTTGCTGAGATTTTTGACTGTTTTGTGAGAGCTGCTATGATTTTGATGCTAATTTTTGAGCTTACTGTTATTTAACAGCTACTTCCATGTTGGTTGTCTGATTGCTATGCCTTATAGCTCCTTATTGTCAAGTTTTTACACCTTTAGTTATGACATTTGATAAACTTTTCTGAGTATTCTTGCTGGTATTACAGCTACTGCCATATGCTTAATTTTTTGATAAAAAATTGAAACTTTTAGGCTGAATTAGTTGAGTTACTAAAACACTTATCCCATGTTAATTTTTGAGTAATATTTTTGATATGTTAAGCTAATTTTGGGATTACTCAATTAGGTTTATTTGTGTGTTTAAACATGATTTGAAACTCTGTCTAGAGTTGAGAACTTTGCTTTGGAACTTAATTTGACCGTTGTGAGAACCTAAGACGATAAGACTTAGCGAACAGAAACCATACTTGAAAATTGATCAACATTGCACTCGTGTGTCTCGATTTAAATTATTTACACTTTGAATTTTAAAATTGGTCTTTCAAAACTTACTTTCTTTCGACATGTGTTTTTTAGAGCAATTTTCGAAGCAGAAATTTAAAATAGCTTCCGAACACTAGAACTTTCTTCTACGTTCCCTTGAGGCAAAATCTCAGGTGAGTCTTGAATTTGGAAATGATTTAGGTATTCTTTGGCCGATTCACTAATTCCTTTTATGTTTTCCCACCTTGACATTACCGTTCTTTTTCCCTTTTTAGCCTACGAAGTATGCTAAATGCGTGATTCCAATTTCTTTTATAGCTCATAATATAACCATATAACCCAAAAAGCCTTTGCCTACCACCCTTGAACAAGAAAATTTGTCTTTTTGATTATTGTTGAGCATGCATATGTAAGTTATTAAAATTTGGCGTAAAATGCATTTTTGCTAATATTATTATTTTTGAGTTTAGTTTTTTGGAATAAATATCCTATATTGCTTGTGTGATTTGTAATTAATTGCGTAAATTTTAGTTTCGTATTCAAAAAAAATGATGAAGTTCTATTAATAGCGAAGCTTCAGCACAAAAAATCTTTTTGAGTTTCTAGGCTGTTGTTGGGAGCTGCAATTTTCTTTGTAGAGTTGCAATTTTGGTTTAGTATTGTTTCTCTGTTGAGAGTTGCATTAATTGCCACCTAAGTACTAAAGGTAATTACATTGTGCATCGCTCTTTTGCAGTTAAATAAAGACTTATTTTCTTGTTATTCTCTAGTCGTACATTATCCCTTTTTTTTTTGTAATCATCACCCTAGCTTCACCCATACAAAAGACCTAATGATTCTTGGTTGAGACTTGTCCTACATTAATGGAGAGGGAACCGCGAGGAAAGCCTATGGTTGTTCATTAATTGATTTTCTTGAAGTTATAAAAATGTATTTTATATGCTTTGATTATTGCTCGATTAAACATTTGTTAATTCAAACTTCGTATGTATGCGTGAGTGTTTTAAAAATTCTTAGTGTAACTTTTTTCGATTGGGTTCACGATGATGGGATGATTTTGATGGTTTGGTATCTAATTGCGATGTTGCATCGTTTGCAGTTTTTCCATATGTTGAATTAAGTTTCGTTGTGAAGTTGTGATCTCCTATAATGCTTGAGGACAAGCATGGGACAAGTGTGGGGAAATTTGATAGCATGCAAATCCAACTTGTTTTTATTGCTATATTTGTGTTAATTTTGCGTTATTTGTGCTTAAAAATGTAGTTTTATTTAATTTATTGCTTTTGTGCTAGGAAAGTTGGATTTGTCGTTAATGGAGCGAAAAGGAGCAAAATTGAAGTGTTTTGAAGAAAGATTAAGGCTGCTGAATTTTTCGAAATTCGAAGAGCAAGGCAGGCTGACTCGAAACATCTTAAGGAATAATTCTACAAGATTTAAAGTCGGGACAGCCGATTTATTATCAATTTTAGTAGGTACTGTTATTATATTAGTTGTCCTTACCTTTTGGGATGTATTTAAGTCAATTTTAGGGCTTTCTATACACACTTTTTATCATCAATACTAGGGTTACGGGATTGAATTCTAAACAGTTGATTTTTTGCAATCCTTTCTTCTTTTTCATCATGTTTTCTGTCGTAACCATGCATGGCTAATTCTTTTTGTTCAGTTAAGGCTAAAACCAAGGTAGAAGTTTGATTTTGATTGTGAGATTATTAAACTTAATTGAATTTCTTAATCTATATTGCATTTTATATTCTTTCTATGATTTATTGGGAAAATATATCTCCTAGCGAAATTCTATTGAATGAATTAACAAGGCCCGTTGTTGGTTTGTTAGCAATTTCCATAGCTATTCGATTGAATCAATCTGTAACTGTTTAGTTAGATCGATAGAGTAGTAATTAATATAATCTGATTGGGTAGAACCTTTTGGGTTATGTTAAAAAAGAATATAATCAAATTTAAATGGATGCTCGTAGTTTCTGTTAGTCTGGGTAGGGTTCTACTAGATTTTAAGGCAATTAACAGTTAAATCTTTCGTCGTACTTAGGATTGCTAGTTAATTAGGGGTTGTTATTAGATCGTACCTTAGCAACCTATTATTACGTTAGAATTGGTTGGGTCGACGTTCTTTCTAACTATAACTTATCTGTAATATGAATTAAGAAACCATTCTAAAATCAATGATCAATGGAATCAAATTTCACGACGTGGTATGTCTTAACTGAATTTGTTTTCTCATTCGTTTCAATTTATTATTAAATTCTGTCGCTAGTTTTAATTTTTTGATAATTTATTTCCTTTCAATTTTTAATCCCCTTTATTTTGTTTGGTTTAATTTCAAATTTAGTTATTTATGGCAAGCTAGTCCTTAGGGTTCGATCTTTCTCACCCTATTTACAAGTTTTGTTTTGTAGGAAGAGCATATTTTATTTTTGGTGGAGTCGACACCAATCAGAACATAGACGCGAGACCAGGAAGAAGAACAGTAAACAAAATGAGAAAAAGAAAAGGGAATCTGTACAAAAGGGAATGGAATGATACGAAGAGAGAGAGAAAGGAGATGTACGAGGAAGGCGCAGAGGAGGCAAGGCGTGGCTAAGGAAAGGACGGAAGGAAGAAAAGGAGGAGGCACAGTGAAGGACCATAGAGGCACGCGAAGAGGGGGATGTTCGCCTATAAAGCAGAGGAAACAAGAAGAAAGAGAGGGGGACCTTTGATATCTATAGAGAGACAATCGAGAGAGAGAAAAAGGAAAAGAAGAACAATAAGCTCTTACATTTTGATTTTTAAGGTTTTAGTTTTCTGAAATTAGAGTTGAAAATTAGGGTTTTCGGTTGTTAGGTTTTGGAGAATTTTATTGTTTCTATTTTTTTTTTTTTTTGTAATTAGGGTTCAGAAAATGGGAATTTGGGGAAAGAGAATCTAGAATTGTAATTCCTCCTTCAAAATTAATTTGAAGCTATGAATGATTTAAGGTCGGTTGAATCATATTGTGGGGAAAATTAGAATTTATGAAATTCTCTTCTGAAAAAGAAATCTGTAAAGAATTTCTGGAATCACTGTTATTTGAGTTTGGAAATAAAACCTAAAAGCTTGATTTAAGGTACTTCTAATTTTCATTTTGATTTAATTTTCTTTTGTTCAATATGTTGGGATATGTTTGGGAACCTGATTAGTTTTAATATTTTGTGTTGCTATTAATTTTTGGTTTGCTGTTGTGTTCCTCTGAACTGCCACTGTTCAGTTATTGTCCCTAGTGATTCTTATGATGTTGTTATGTTTCTGTCTTAAATTTGTATTTATTTTTGTTGTGTTTCTATTGCTTGATCATGAATGTGGATTAATTTTCTGCCCATGATCTATGTTCACCCATGCTCTACCTCACTGCCTCTGCTACATTTTTGCTTGATGGATTCTGAAGGTGCTCTGCTTGTTTCTTCTCTCATGTTCTTAAAGTTGCATGAATTGGCTTGGCTTGTTAAGTTTCTATTTATGTTTAAATCTAGGATTGATGTTGTTGCTAAACATGGCATCTAAAACCTGTTGCAGTCTAAATTTCATTGTTGTTGGTCATCCAATCTAAGACTAACCTTGCTACAATATGTTAAAATCAAAATGTTTCTTGGGTTGCATTTGTTGCTAATTCCAGTTTGCTTTAAGTTTGAATCATGAATTTGGTAGCTATCCTTGTTTTTTAATCCAATCTGTTTGCTGTATTTGGCTAGTGGTTATAATGTAAACAACCCCTTTACTTATTGATTTAAATGTTACTTTCATTGTTGATGTCGGGTATGAGTGTAGTTATCTCTACATTTGCTTCCTTTTTTGTTAAAGTCAGTCTGTATTTTTGTTGTGGAGTTTCATTATGAAGTTTGAGGTGAGCTCATGCTTAAGTTGCATATGCTAGGATTTGAGGTTACATTTGATGCCATATAATTTCATTTTCTGCTTTTCTGTGTTTGAGTTCTCGATTGTTATACCCTCTAGCTTATTGAAACATTCAGGTACAGTGTTACTAGTCAGTTACTGTCACATGCTCTGTGAAATTCCTAGGCGCGGTATTTGGATTGATGGATCATAACGAAACTAAATGGAATTACATGTCATCTGCATTTGCATATTTCTATGTTTCGACTGTTATTATGAGAATGTGATTTATGAGGTTTTGACTGTTACATGAAATTGATTCATTTGAGACCGATGAATATCCGATCATATATACAGAATTTGCTACTGGCCAGCTATTTATATTTGTTGTATGAAATTGTTTAATATTATTGGTTACATTAGTTATGGCTTACAGAGTTAATGGAATCATATGACATAGATATATGTATATTTTTATATGTATCTATTATTATGGATTTATTTAGAATAATTGGTTAAGTCGGTTACAGCTCGCAAGGTAAACGGAATCCTATGAAATAAGTCTGTCATCGACAGGTTTGGTGTATGATTTTGAATTGTGAATTATTATCTTGTTTTATATTGTTTTAGTTTATACTTGTTGAGTATGCAATTTATTAAATTACAATTTTATGATTTGAAGTTTTATTTTTGGCAATTGACGGCCTCAATTCCATCTCCTTTCTGCTGGGGTCGGTCAGCTGAAGCCTAGGATCTCTCTCTCCTTAGCATTCGCATCATTCGTTTAAGTAAATTATTAATAAGGCATGTGATAATTAGTTTAAAAGTTATAGTGGATAGTATATGACATGTCATATGCAGTGTAGTTTTTCATTGCATCGCATATAGAGTTTCTAATATGTAAATTATGTCAATGTGTTTAGTTTAGCTTGTATACTATGTAAACTTATAGCATAGTAGTTGTGATTGTTGCATATAGATTCATAAGCGGTAAGTTATGATTGAGACTTGTAATAATTGGGTCTAAAAGTCATAGTAGTTATTACATAACATGTTATATGTTATAAGAAAATATAGCACTATTTTAAATGACGCATATAGGGTATAGGTTGTTACACTTATGTTTGTGAATCTGTTGGAGTTAGATCCAACTGTGTTTAGTCTCAGATCTAAGTTTTGTTTTTGTATTGAATGCGTTTATGAATTTACTAGATATAATTGCAATAGGGAATATATGCTATGTTCATTCTTTATTCAATCTAATTTTTGTTTATAATGCAAGTCTGGTTATTGTTGTTTAATTGTCCTCTGTTTAAGCATGATTGTACTATTGTTGTTCTTTTGTAATATGTCCAGTTTCATAGTTTAAGATGTCATGAAATGTCTTTCCATTTAGTTTGTCCAAACTGTTTTGGGTTCCATGGTCATGTTTTTGGGCTGTCTTTGTCAACATCTTGCCAATAATTTTGCGTTTATGAATAACCCTAAAATTAGCCATAGTTTAGACTATACTGTTATTATTTTGCTTTAAAATCTCAAGTTGAGTTTAGTTGTTGCTTTTTTGTTGAGAACTGTTACAAGAATCTATGTTGGTTATTTAGACTGTTTTAAGTTTTGTTGGCATAAACTGTTGTGAATGATGAAGATATTGTCATGACTAATGGTTGCTTATTGGTTTTGTTTCTTTTTGCTGCTGCTTCTAAATCTATAAGTAACCGATATTGCATGTATTATAATATGAATGATCAATTTTGCTTCTGCCCTTGAAAGTCTAAAATTGTCTTTGTTTGGCAGTCTTGTTTGAGACAAAATATGCATGTTGTTAAGACAGTTATAATTGTTAAATATATGCTGATGGACTGTTGTGGATATTTTCAATCCATGAAGGGGCAGTTTGGTAATTTTGTGAAGTTTGAGGACTTGATTAAAATTTTACATGTCATGGTATCATTTTGATAATTTTATATGTTTGATGTGTTTTATGAACTGTTTAAATAATATTGCATGTCTTGTGGCAGTTAAGTAATTTTTCAAAATTATAGGGACCATTTAGCAAATTTGCATAACATGGGTCGTTTTGGTAATTTTAGTTTATTTATGGACTGTTTTGCTGTTTTTGATTACTTTGGAACCATTTTGGTAATCTTTCATAAATCAGGAACTTTTTCGTAATTTTCCAAATTTTAGAGTACGTTTTCGTTATTTTGCATGTTTACTTTAAATACTTAAATTTCCTTGTTTTAGGGTGTTTGGATTTAAATTTAGGTTTATATGGGTAGAATGTAATTTTATTAAGACCTCATTGTAATTGTTTTCTACTAAATCAGAGAAAGAATAATTAGATTAGGAATGAATAATTTATCTTTTCCACGCTTTAATATCCGCATTTTACCACTTTCGATAAATGAAATTTTTTTTCTCAAATGACCGAAAACGCCAATTAGTAATATCGCTAGTTTAATCATGCCTCGACTTTTTCAATAAAAATTAACTTAAATTTTGGAAATTAAACAAACCTAAGAGGCCAATTTTGTCGGGCGGCGATTTAAGGTAAATCGTTGTACTTAACCCTCTTAACTCAGCATCTCAAAATTTTTTATTAGTGCCTTTTTAAAACTAAAACGGAGTCAAAATTTTTTGGAAAAATTAAAATTTGTGTTCTAAAATCGAGTAGAGACTCTAAAATCAATTTTAAGATCGATTAGTTTGACATGCGCGAATTCAAAAACGTTTTGTCACCGCTTTTTGATAATAAAAGCAAATTTCCAAATATCAAAATCAAACATCCATACTGTCTTACTCAACCAAGAAACAAGCTTCATAACCAACCAAAACAAAAACCTTGCAAAACAGGAGCTCAGCCAAAACTAAAACAGAGGAAAAACCCATAGCAAAGCCATACCGGCAAGAAAAACAACAAAAAAATAAAGTAAAGAAAGCTATACATAATGGAGGCCACCACCGATGAGACCACCGATGGCAGCCCCTAAAACAACACCTTTATGAAGAACTCTTTAGAGAGAAGCGAGAGAGAAAAGAAATGATCTATAAAGGTCATATTCAATTGCTAAGAATAAGATTCATTAGTATTACATTTAAGATACATGTCATACATGTTTGTTTTTAATTTTGTTTAAACTTAATGATTTGTGAAGTCTATTAATATATTTTCAAGTATTTTTTGTTGCACTGACAAGTGTGAAGACCATACTTGAGAAATCTAAGTAAAGCTTGCTTAAGGAATTCGACTGTTAAAAGTTTACAAGCGTCTCTCATGCTACCCTATTGTCTCTCGCGCTACATCGCAGTGTCTCGCACGTTAGTGGTGCCAAAACAGCCCAACGCACAAGAGGACTTTTGTCTGCTACCTTTTTGTCTCAAGCGCTACATACTTTAATGGCTAGTAACAAGAGTGGGGACCATGTCTGCAGTGATCGTTATATATGCAACTGAGACATCCCATATGCTACCTTTTTCTCTTCGTGCTACGTGCCTATTTTCAGCAAAGTTTCAAATCCAAGGTGCATCAGTTACATTCTCTAATTTGGGTATAAATACCCTAACATATAGCCATATGAAGGTTGATCAATTACAAATTATCAATTAGATATTAGAGTTTCAATGTAAAACAACCTATTACAATTTCTCTTCTACTCTTTCACTAAGATCATTGTTAATTGGTTGAGTAATCTATAAACTTATATTTTTGTTAGTTAGTTGAGTAATCTATAAATTCAACATTTGTTATTAGTTAGTTGAGTGAATTAGGAAACTCAACATCTTGTTGATAGTTCATTAGTGCTCTTTAAAATCAATTGTAGTATTGAAATTTATCCATAAACTCTACATTAGAAGATAACTCGTAAAACTTCCATTGTAATCTTAATTGATTAGTTGAACTGAATTCTTGTTAGGAATTCGAGAAGTGGATGTAAGTCATTGTTGTTTGGTCGAACCACTATAAACTTTCTTTTTTATCTTCTATATTTCATTAAACCTTCACTTTTCGCAAAGTAAGTTTTAATTGGCCACCTAATTCATCCCCTTTAAGTTTTCATTGGAGGGCAGCGGGTAAAACAACCTGAGACCCGACCTTGTTTGCAATTGTGATGTAAATATAAACTTACATATATTGTTTAAAATGAATTGTTTTGTGAAATGATTGATCATATATAGACTTATACTGTTTGGACCGGTACTGAAGCCTGATCAATTGAATTTATTGTTATTGAATATATGATGTTTAAGCTGCTTGGATCAGTACTAAAGTCTGATTAATTGATTTATTTGCTTTTAATTATATTGAATTGTTTAGATCGGTACTGAAACTCAGTCATTTGAAATTATTGCTAATTGAATATGTGTGTTTGAGTTGGTACTAAAATCCGACCAATTGACTTATTGAAAGTATTATATAATATTTATTTGTTTGGACCGTTATTAAAGTCCGATCATGGAATTATATTGGATATATATCATACAAGTGCATTCATACAGAACTTAATAAAGGCAATTGTGACCATCTTAATCGGTATTTGCAAATTTTATAGGCGAGACTCACGGGTCACTACATGATTTTACAGATGGGACCTTTAGGTCAATATATGGATTATAAATAGACCTTCAGATCATATAGGTCTTTGTTACTGGCCAGCCACTTGTATTTGTTATATGAAATTTCCGGGGCAGTACCTAACTCGATGGGTCACAACGCAATTAAATGGAATCATATGATAAACATCTGCATGTTGTTATATGTAATTGTTATTATTGGAATTATGTGTTATAGTGGTGGCCATGGGCCGAGTTGGCCCCGTTTGGCCCCCTGGCCCAGCTCGCCAAAAGCCAGGACCGGCCTACCTTTGAACCGGAACCGGTCGAACCGTGACCGGAACCAATCGGTCGGTGGGCCGGTTCCGGTTCAATATTTTTTCGAACCGTAACCGTTACGAACCGTGAACTATTGTCGAACCATTGAATTGAACCGCCGGTTAACCGTTAAATTTAAAATAAAAAAAAAGGCGAACCGCCGGTTCCGGTTCATCTTCCTTCGACCCGGAACCGGCCCGACCCAGCCCGTGGCCACATGTGTTATTATTGTTTAAATCTGTTACTGCTTACAAAGTAAATAGAATCATATGATATAAGCACATGCTCTTAGATACGTTCGGTTATTGTTATAGAATTTGGATTCATTATTGTTTTAAATTGCTCTAGTTTATACTTGCTGAGTTTGCAACCAATCGAAATTGCAATTTTATGATTTCAGATTTTTTATTGGCAACTGATGACGTCAGTTTCACATTCTGCACGGGTCGGTCAGCTGAAACTTCAAGTATCTCTCCCTTATTTTGCATTACATATAGAGTTTTTAATACTAAATTCATATTGAATATTATGTATGTGGTAATATTGTGAGTTGTTGTTGTTGTTGTCTAAGAGTTATATCGATTAGTACATGACATGCTACATGTATGATAAAAAAAATAATCTGTTTAATGACGCATATAGCTAGATAGTTTGTACATACAAAATCCAAACATATGAATCAAATTTTGAACAAAATCCATAAACAACACAAACAACACAATCATTCATGTATAATCAAGTAATCAACAAATAAGGAATAGAAAAACTAGATAAAAATAAGAAAAAAGGAAAAAAGATAACACGTCAAACAGAATCTCATCCGTCATGTTGTCACTGCCGTTGCAGTCGGAACAATCACTGTTATAGTTGGATGTGTTGTTCCTCACTACGGTGCGCAGATATTGGCCACTGATTTCATCAATGGACGCCTCCATCTTCAATTTTTCTTCTAGCGATCCTCTTTCTTTTAAAATCGATCGACTAATTGAGAGTAGAGAAAGAGGAAAGAAAGAGAGAAGGGTGGAGACCAGAGAGCCTGGTTGGAGCTTCAAACTTTTGGTATGTCATGGAGAAGAGAGGTAGCGGCGGTAATAAGGGTTTTTTAGAAAGGAGAATCAATGGGAGAGTTTAAAAGCAAAGGTGATTTCAAGTAAAAGAACGAAGAGATATTATTACTATACTATTATTTTGTCAAAATGACAGTATAAAGTGCCAGTATTCTGGTCAGTTTACGGTTCAGTTCGATTTTCTAAGCTAAAAACCGCAAAA
This sequence comes from Croton setiger, assembly GCA_948099555.1. Lineage (NCBI taxonomy): Eukaryota > Viridiplantae > Streptophyta > Magnoliopsida > Malpighiales > Euphorbiaceae > Croton > Croton setiger. Next base: position 54,455 of record CANUEY010224449.1, read on the forward strand.
TTACTGACATGTATTCAGTTTTTGCCCTTTTTCTATTTTATTTGGTTGGGTTTGATTTGTTGGATTCCGTTAATTTTTGCACACCACCCTACGTATGCTTCTTCTCCTCTTCTATTGTTTTTCTATCCGCCAACAACTTCTCTTCTCTTTATTCCAAATGGCATAAATGGAGGCAACTGAAAAGTAACACAAACTAAACGGAAAGCAAAATTGAAGACAAGCTTCATAGAAGCAACTGAAGAGGAGATTCCTCATCTTCTTCATGGAAAACGATTTACGTCAAAAAGAAACTCATCTTCTTCTTCGCCTCTTTCTTAAAGCGACTGAGAAAAAAGCAGATTTTAGAGGCCATGCATGCACTCAAGTTATTGCCTCTTCTTCAGAAATGTATTTTCATTATTTTTTATGTCAAAATCACAAATTTCTCTCTATAATTTGATAAATTATACAAATTTTGTCCTTTTAATAAATTTTTTAGCCAACACCCTTAAATTTTTAATTATTTTTACACTATACCTAAAATACCCTTTTGGGTTAGGGTATTTAAATCCCTAAATTGCTACTGCTCTCCCTCACCGCACCGCCCACTTAAAACAACATTGCATTGCAATGAAAATGGAAATTACAACCGCACCGTAAAAATAATTTGATTAGGCATGTTATTGTGCATCTGCAAATTCACTGTTGAATATGTTTAATTGGGACTTATGCTTAGTTGTTGAGATCACGTGGGTTGATTCAGTTCAATTTGTTGGTTCTTGTGAATTTAAGATTAATTGCTTGCCTCATGAATTAATTGAAAGTATTGTCTTTTCTGATTTAAGTTTGTATTAACGTTCCTTGTCAAAGGATTTTAGATTCAGAAAAAATGGCCAGGCTTTTGCTCACAAGTTTCTCCCTAAATTTTTATTGTTAATTAAAATATAATTCAAAATTAAATTATACACATCAGTTACATGTATTAGAATGGAGTGTCAGAAGAATTATTGGATATCTTTCTTATTTAATTCAATACGCTTTCTATTTGAGCATTCCATCCGCATTTAGATTATAGATACTGTCACTATACTATAATTAATTAATTAATTTATTATGTTAGGCTTTTCAAAAAAGAGAAAATATTGAATACCAATTATATCCTTTAATCAATAATTTCCTTCTAACCGGTTGCAGAAAAAGGAGGAAAAAATCCATTCATATCTTTCATTTTCATTCTATATATTTACAATTTCTGGTCAATAATAATAATAATTAAATGAATATAAAAGAAAATTAAATGGAAAACTATTTACAAGTTATATTTTTATGCAATTAACTAAGGAAATATATTTTAAAATTCTAAATGTGGAGAATTGAAGATTACCCATAATTTTAATATTTAATTATTAATAATAATAATATCTCGCATTATATTATTAAAGAAAAAAAATGCAATAATTGTTTTTATTAGTTTGACTGTAACCGCTCTCCAGTCTTTTTTGAATGGTTGTCCTTTCTCATTATATTATTAATAATTCATTGTATTTCTTTCAATAATTATTCCATTCCTTTCCAAATATTTCTCTCAACTCAGAATGACCAAAAAAAGAATTGTAGGTAAGAAATATGAATATAAATGAAAATTATATATATGCACACTCGCTTTATATTCTTAAATACCTTTCTTTGTTAGCCTAACACATGATAATATTTGCATATTTCGTAATTGGTTGCTGTGAAACATGGCAGTTCAAAACTCTATGGAATTAGCAAGTTCTGGGTATGATGATGATGGCCATCCTTCAAGAACTGGTAATTAAGCTAAATCTTTGCATTTTTATATTAAATTATGATATACAATTGAATGCTGAAAATATTTTGTAGGGAATTTGTGGAGTTGCATAGCACATATAATTACAGCAGTAATTGGGTCAGGAGTACTGTCATTGGCATGGAGTACAGCACAACTTGGATGGATTGCAGGGCCGATTTCGCTGCTC
>CANUEY010224661.1:0-19128 GCA_948099555.1 Croton setiger
GACGTCGTTGTAAATTTTTGGTTCCAAAATCCTTTAAATCACTTATGAAAACATTTAAAATCATATCAAAATCATTTGACTCATATTTGACGCGATTTCGGCGTTTTCCGATCGCGTAGGTTTTCGGACCTCACTTAGCTCTGTTTGTGTCTTCCGACGACAAACGAGCCTATAAGATTGCTTGAAATTCTTATTCAAATCATATATTATCATATTCAAAATATGTCCAAATCACTTACTTTAAAATATCGCGCGTTTCCAACATTTTTCGGTCGCACGAGCCAAAACCCTAATTGGCTCCGTTTATGTCTTTCGACGATAAACGAACTTAAAACTACTCTTGTTTAACATTTTCATCTCATTTATTATCATTTCTCAATTTAATTATTTCATTTAAATGTCATATAACATGTTTTTCTCTGATGCATTTAAATAAAAATGCATGAAATGCGTGAAATGATGTCAAAAAGACGTATGCTTTGGTCAGGGATGTCACAGAACCGGAGTACAAGGTGAAACACATTCAAATGGAAGTCTACAATCAGTTCCAGGTAAATTAATGTTTATTTATTTAATTTATCTAGTAATTAATTTATTTATGCTTTATATTTATTTAATGTATCTATTATTTATTTAATTTATTTATTAATTAACTTATCTATATTTATTTGGGTTTAGATTAACCTGTTGTAGGTAAAGGTCAATTATAAGAAAGCCTAGCACGGTAGGAGAAAAGCGATCGAGGCAGTCTTTGGAGCTTGAGAAACCAATTTTAGAGAATTGCCCAAATATTTGGCTATGGTGCAAGCGGCGAATCCAGGCACAGTAGTGCAGTATAAGTTTCGAAGAGGCACGGAAAATAGTCAAAGACGGGTCTTGAGATATGTGTTCTGGGCGTTCGGGCCATCAGTCCAAGGATTCCATACATGTCGGCCGGTGTTGTGCATTGATGCAACCCACCTTCACGGGTTGTTCAAAGCTAAACTAATAACCGTAGTGGAGAAGACCTTAAACAATAATATTCTGCCAGTAGCGTTTACGGTCTTGGACGCCGAGACGACCCATAGTTGGAAATGGTTCCTAAAGTATTTGAAATTGAATGTTCTTGGCGACTGTGATACTTGTATTATCTCTGATCGCCATCAAGGTATCATTTCAAGAATGGAAATAAGTCAGTACAACACTCCCCTAACTGTACTCCCGACAGGCAACGAAGTCTTCTAGCATCGGCGCCAAAATCAGCGATATGTTGTTCTTGAAGGAATTGCAGAACAGGAATCCTCTCATCAGCAACAACATGAAGCAACAAGCACGCTGCTAGTAAACGTGTTCAGGCGCGGCGTCTTGGGCAGGCGTCGTCAAATGCCCGCTGATACTGCAGAGCATGATCATGCTCCCCCTGAGATCGGCGTCGGAGGGCGCGAAACCGAAGAAGTCTGTGATGTACTACTGCCACCCGACGACAGGTCTCTCAAATCGACCGTTGACCAGCCATTCGTCAACGGGGAGTCCGAACGTGACCCCTACGTCCTGTAGCATGATGGTCGTCTCCCCGATCGACAGGTGGAACGTGTGGTCTCTGGCCGCCACCGCTCTGTCAAAGCTGACAGTAAGGCCTAATCGTAATAAATGGACCCTATCCTCCGCACCAGCCCAAATCCAAACTCATCGATATAATCGAGCATCCGGGGATGCTCCGCGTCCAGCAATTGCCATATCTGCGTGTCTGCTCGTTTGATGCTGAGTGGACTGTCGTATCTCTAATCACCGTGAAACACGTGGTCCGATCTATGTTCTTGCTGAAGGAACAGTAGATCACCGCTAACAGGCCCTTGATCGAGCACGCGCTGCTGCTGTGAAGATTCTCCTCGCTCCATCGCTACAATCCGTATGTGTAATTTGCTCTTAATTATTTTCTAATTACTAAGCGGGATTTATGTTTCTATTAACAATTACTTGTTACAAAACTTACTCTAAAATAAAATTATTTCTAATTATATTCTAAACCCTAAATTAATGACACATAAATTAATTTCTTAACATACACCATATCTAACATAAAAAATATTATTTAATATTAGGGGTAATTATTTATAGGTAACTGAGGTTTAACATAATATACTCTGGGGTCCTTTTATTTTGGAAATTGTATTAATAGGTCCTTCAGGTTTTAAAAATTGTACTATCAGGTCCTTCCGTCCAGAAACAACGTTAGTCAAATGAAAAGTCAGACGACTTTGATTAAAATTTTTCAAAATTCCAAAAATACTCTCACTTATATATTTTACAACAGAAAGACAATTATTAAGAAAGAATCACAACAACATTAAGTTTCCTAAATTCCTCTATTTCTCATTTTCCCTCTCTCGTCTCTCTCCCTCAATTTGAGCTATGGCTAGGGTTCAATGTCAGTTTTTTCAAATGCAGAAGGTGGCCTAGGCGTACGGTTGTGTGGAAAACAATGCAACATTTGTGATAAGGCAGCTATAATTAGGATTTGCAGTCAGTCAGAAATCCTAACAGGCTATATTTCTATTGTCCTGAAAATGGGTGTCAATCGGGACTAGGTTGGTGCGTGGATGCTAAAAATGTGAGGATGAGAGGTGGTTGCCGAGAAGTGAGGAATGAAGGTGGTTTAGCAATAGAGGTGGAAGCAAGTAGAGAAGACTGGAAGAAAATGGTAATGGAGATGGCAGCTATCAAGACAAATTTAGGCTTCTTGAAAAACTATATCTAGATGTGTTTATGTGTATGTTTGGTTATTTCAATTGTATTAGTATTTGTAATTAGGAAGATACTGTAATAATGAATTCTCCATTAATGAAAATCATTAATTCATCTAGAATCTGTGTATGTTTTTTGGTTTTTTTCATCTGAGTTGAGGACATATTATTAAGATTTGAGATGATTTGAAATGACAATTGCTGTATGTAAGTAATGTTAGTGGCTGTTGGAAAGGACCTGTACGTGTATTTGATGATTAAATGCCTGATCTGTGAAAAGAGCAAAATGTAGAGTAGGGACCTAACAATTTAAAATTTGAAAGTAGAGGGACCTGATAGTGTAAAAGTTTAAAATTTGAGGACCCGATAGTATTCCTAATACAAAATTGAAGGACCGAATAGTATAATATTTTCAGGAAAAAATGGCCTGAATGGAAGAGAATTGCTGACAACTACACACCTGTCAACAAAATTTGGAGACCTCTGAATAGAAACACAAAGAAATGCATTCACAATAGTTTCTCACAAAGCAAAAAACATAATGTCAAACAAGTAAAATGAATTAACCACTAGATATAAAAAAATTTACATTGCTGTAACTACAACCTTTTGTCACCTAATACAAAGCTAATGACTAAATGTACATAGCTGTTTCCTAATACAAAAATCTAATGATTGATCCTGCATCTGATTTCTTCTAAAAGAGCAATTACCTCTACATTTCAGCACTTTCTGCCCCTCTTACAATTTTTGACCTACAAAAATGACACAACAAGTAGTTAAATACTTAACTTTAGTTCAAACAATAATAAGTTATAATTAAATTTGAACCCTAAAACCTTGAAATACCTGAAGTTTTTGCTGCATGTGGACAAGTCCTCTTGTTGTGCCCCTTCTCTTTGCATAGCTTGCACTTGACAGTCCCAATTCTGAGTCTAACACTAGTGACTTTTTGTTTCTTACCCTCTTCCCTTTTCCTATCACCTTTTTTTTTGCCATCCTGGCTGCCTTAACTTCTGGTGGGAGAATTTTATCTGCTTCATTCTCTGGTTTGAGGTCAACTTGAGGTACTGGATGGATGATGTCATTATATGCCTGGATCAGCATTTCTTTGGAGAAGTAGAGATGGACATATTTCTCAAACTTCTCTCTTCTATATCCAATTGCCAGGCAACCTTGTTTGCATGGAATCCCTAAAATTTGCCACCAACCACAACTACATGTCCATTCCTTAAGGTTGACATCAAATGTTTGAGGACCTTCCATAACTACAAATTCCTCTTTACTTGATGGCACAATCCTAAATTTGCATGACTGTTTTACATTCTCACTAATGACTCCTAAGGCATAATCAGTTATTGAATTTTCATTGAAGTTGCCTTAGTATATCTCCTATAAGTCATGAACGTACATTTTTGCCTTAGCTTGTCAAGTAAATCCACAATTTGCATTGCTCTCAATTTTTCCACCCAATTATTAAAACTTTCAGTCATGTTGTTTGTGACATGCTGACTCTAGACACTGGACTGGATGCATGTGCTGCCCAGTGTTCCAAAGGAATGTCCATTAACCATTTTGATGGTTTTCCCTCATACTTGTTCTGGATATTGGACATGACAGCCTTGAACTCCCACTCATGAGTAGACTTACAAATAGGCCAAAACTCTTTAACTAGACCAAAACCAGGGAATTTGGTTCTAAAATTCATCAAAATGTGTCTACAGCAGAATCTGTGCTTAGTTGATAGGAATGTTTGTTGCACAGCATCAACCAATCCCTGCTTACAACAATGTCAAACATATGCACAACAGTCAAAACAAGCAACCATTAAGTAATACATATAACAACCAATTTGTAGATGAGCATGGATACTTTTGTCTGTCTGACATGAATGTCAAACCTGTTGATGCAGTTTCAGTGTTTATGCATTGGTGAAGATAGTCAAGGAAGAATAACCATGATTCCTTGCATTCATACTGGACCACTGCCCATGCAAGGGGGATAACAGAGTTGTTGCCATCCATGGTGATAGCAGATAGCATGATCCCTCCAAACTCTCTTTTGAGGTGAGCTCCATCCAAACCAATAAATGACCTCATCCCTTTATGAAGGCATTTTTCAAGGCTTGAAAGCAAACAAATATTGCTGAGAAGATTACTAGATTATTCTTTGAAGTTCTTGGCTTAGGATTGAACTTAATAACACTCCTTGGATTGTACTTGACAATGGATTCCATGTACTTCCTTAAGCCATTATAGCTTTCTACAAAAGATCCAATCCCCTTCTAGCTTTGACCACCTTTTTGCCCTATATAACTTCCATGATTCTGGCTAAACCCCCCACTCCTTCTCCAATTCATCATTTAACAAGTCATAGCTTACTGAAGAGTCAATTTTCACATTGTCTTTAATTTTGTGTTGCACCCATCTAAGAGTGATGGCTGCATTTTTATTCCTTCTGGCTTATCACATGTGTGTGTTGGTTTCAGAGTGTTGACCCTAAATGTGCATTCATCTGCCATTAGGGATGCATGAATTCTTCATTCATATTTCCCTTTTAGATCACCACACTTTGCCTTATACCTCAGTTTGTCATTGTGAATCTTCTTCACTGGAAATCTTTGCCTAATTGCATAATCCCTCAAAGCTGTCTTGAAAGCTGTGACATCCATAAATTTCTTCCCACCTGAATGTGAAGTTGTCATCTACAGCACCAGTATGTAGATCATCATACATCCCTTCAAAACAGTCTGTTTTCTTCTTCCTCTTTCTGCCCTTATTGTCCAACTCCACCATATCACTGTCACTATCTCTACATTTCTTATCTCCAAGCTCTTCACTGTTGCTCCAATCCCCAAAATCATCATTAATATCAGGAGGACAAGAGGATGGAATAGATCCACACTCACTATCCTCACCATGACTCTGTTGAGTTACATGCTCAACATTGACTTCTAGCAAGTGAAAGTCATTGTCACTTTCACTTGCTGACGTATCTTCTTCAACTACTGCTTTGCCTTTTCCCTTTCTCAAATTATAACTGAGGCAGTAGGAAATATAAACAAATTAGCATGTGGAAAGGCAAGCCAAATACAATGACAAACCTGCAGTTGAAGTTGACATCTTACCTTGAGGAAGCATGCTGCTGCTGCTACTTTTGCCTGGCCCAAATGGTGCAGCAGTCTTCTGTTCTCCAATTTTAACACCCCCAGATGGTGCAGCAGTCTTTTATTGGCCAATTTTAACACCTCCAGCCTTGGCATTAGATGGTTTGGCAAGGCTGGTTTTCCCTGGTCTACCCTTTTTCCCTTTAGTTTTTATCTTTGTTTTAGCCCACTGACCAGAAACTATGTCATCCCCAACTATTTAGCCCAACCCTCCAAAATTTGGATCATTTGTGAATAGGGACTTCCACAAAGTTGATCCTGAAATATCATGGCTAGGGGGCCAATTTGGCTACTTTTGCTCTTCTTTTGGGGTGCACATAAATGCATATGTGACCCACTTCCCTCTCCACCTTGCATGTGCTGCCCACTGCCTACAGCAGCAGTCTGCTCTTCCCTATCTCCAACCCCTACATCAGCCTCATCCATTGCTCCAAGCCCAACAACAGGCTCAGCCCCTCTAGAGGCTCAACATTAGGCTCAGGCCCATTCATGGGCCCAATATCATGCTCAAGCCCATGTCCAGCCTCATCCATACCTCCCACCCCAGTTACATCCACATTAATGCCCTCTTCATTCACATTAATGCGTTCTCCTTGAATATACTCTAGGAATAAGATTTGTTATGTGTCATTGCCTATTTCTACTTCCTCCTGCTGCATTAGAGCTTTAATGCCAGGGGGTTCTACCTGTAAAGGCTGGAAAGCTAAGGGTTCTACATTCACAGTCACTGTTATCTCAACCTCACCCCTAGGAAATATAGCAAACATATCAAGCAAGTCTTGGTCATTTTTCAACTCAAAATGACCAGCCCCAAATTCAAGCTCCAAACCAGTCTCATCAATGTTAAACCCCTTACAAACATCATCCATTATATCCAAAAAAAAATATCTATTTGGGTCAATATTGTCTATAGTAATAACCTCACTTCCAAAGGTACAAAACAGAGTATAACTTTCAGCCATTACTGCAATTAAACAAGCAAAACAGTGTAGTGCAACTATCAAACATCAACAACAACCCTAAACACTATTTTTCATACATTCTAAAACATTATAACCCTAAAACCTAAGCAAACAATTACATTGCAAACAAACTAGTGCCATAACCTTCAATCATCACATTTAAAACCCTAAACCTAGAATTTAGAAGCTAAGAACAAGAAAGCTTGAGTTTTACCTGCAGCCTTCAATCCTTCTACTCTTCCACGAAGCTGGTTTGATGATATTTCTCACTGCTAAATTCCTCAAAATAAACACCAAACAGAAAAGATCAAAGAAAGAATTTTGAAAATGGCAGTTCCCAACGAAAATGGAAGGTTTGAGGATTCTCACGTAGTATTTCCCTCAGCTCACTTTCAAACTCTTTTGCCAACTTGGATTGAACGTGGGTAAGGGTAGCAATATCATTTTTATTCAACTTAACAGACACTTAACGCGCATTCTGAACGGAAGGACCTGATAGTACAATTTTTAAAACCTGAAGGACGTATTAATACAATTTCCAAAATAGAATGACCTCAGATTATATTATGCAAAATCTCAGTGACCTATAAATAATTACCCCTTAATATTATTACTAAACATATTATGCTTCGCTAAACATAAAAATTATTATTACATATTATTTAAATTAATTTCTAAGCACACACCTTATCTATCAAAATATTGTCGCAAATATAAAACACACAAATCATTAAACCCTACAATTAACCTATAATTTTATTTTAATCATACTATTAACCTACAATTTTATTCTATTGATACATATCATACTCATTTAGTACTATTACTAAAAATACCTTAAAAATTATATAAATTTTTAAAACTAAAACTTAAATTGAAAAACACAAATTTTTCTTGCAAAAGAAATAGAATGCCCTTCGGTAGCCACTGCGAACATCTGAAGTTTTACCATTCTAAGTGAATTTTGAAATAGTCGTGAAGTGAAAATAAAGTTGTTGAAAGTAAAAATGAAATAGAAGAGAAAACGAAGTGTTGACAGCAACTGTAAGTTCGCATACTCAGTATGCGAACTTATTTCAAATTTTGAACGCGTTCGCATACTGGGTATGTGAACTTATAGGAGATGTCCACATGGCGTTCTCTAATTCGTCCACCTTAAACACGCGCATCAATTAAGTTAATTCGGTTATTAACTCCATAGCTGTATAAGTTCGCATACCCGGTATGAGAATTTGTCTAAAAAAAATAAAAATTTATTAAGTTCGCATATCTAATATGTAGACTATATTAGTTCGCATAACAAGTATGCGAACACACCTATTTATGTCGACGTTTGAATATTTAACTCCTTTAATGTAAATGAATCAAAAAATTGATATACCCTTAATTTAATTTTTTTTTATAAAGAAACTGAATTTCAATTTTAATAAAAGTCCAATAAACATGAAGGAATTTCGTCCAAGACATGATAGCACACAATGAAAAATAGAGGCTATAACCAAAGTATGAGCTGCGATTCTAATGTACATTGTCACCCACTTAACAATGATATCACCACGAAGATCTAACAATCGTTTACAGTTTGAAATAAGTAGGCCTAACTCTGAGTTTTCTTGGAGATTCAACAATTGAACAACATGTCGGCAGTTCGAAATAATATGTCTATTTGGTGGTAGATGTTCAATAGCAAAACAAAGAGACAGCTGCAACAACAATAGCTGGCGATCCATTTTCCTTCGAGAAACCAAAAATTGCTCTCTAAAACAGTCCCTCAGAGTCTTCAATAATAAAACCAGAGCCAATATAATATTGAGAGGCAAAAACTGCACCTTTCACTTCACAAATCCAATCAAAACTTGCAGGAGTAAAGCTTGATAGTTTCAAACGAACTAACGATGAACCATAAGTATTTATTATATATGAATTCTTTTTATCATATTGAGGATAATGAAATCACTATTTAATTTGTTAAATTCTAAGAATGAAATACTTATTTTGAGTAAAATAAAATAACAAATAGTACACTTTTTTTGAAATAAAGGAAATATTTATTCTTTTAAAATACAAAATATTTTAAATTACTGGATAACAATTGTCAAGTGTGAGCTAACTTCAAAAATCCGTCATTGATTCAGATTGCACCCGTCATATGTACAAATGAAAAATTCATCCATGCAGTCTAAAATTTAATGTTGAATTTAAACATGCAGAATATTTTTCTTTGTAAATTTGATTACTCAATGTCCATTACAATTTTTTCTTTTTAACGGCTCTGTGTGACAATTTTGATCATTTATCGGTTGAATATTTTAACGCTTGATTTTATTTTATTATTATTATTTTTTTTTTTGGACAAAAGACAAAAAACCAAAACTCCAAAGTCCAAACTTTATTACGTGCCAAGTGGATTTGGTTAATTTGTGACCATAAGTATGATAGCGCAATATAATATATATAATAATTTTTGTGGCTTTCTGGTTGTTCAACACACGTACATTGGTTGTACGGTCACTTACTTTTCTTCTGTTCTGCATTAGCAAGTTTTAATTAATAAATCGTATCATTCTTCATTTCTGAAATTTAACCTTTCAAACATTTTTTGGGATAATTATATTTTAATCCATAGGTTTTTGCATCTTAGACAATTTGATTCCTTTTCTTTCTGTTGGATGGAGGACAATTTTATTCCTTAATTTTTAATATTATTTTTAATCATTCTATTTTATTACCGTTAGACATTTTGATCTCTTTTGTCCTAAAAATGTTAAATCTAGACACAAGTGTGTGAATGACCAAAAATGGAAAAAAAGTGTCTCCCCACATTTTGAATGAGGAGTAATCTTCAAGTATAAAAATAATTTTTTTTTTTCTACATATCCATCTTCAAACTCTAGCCAAGCATTTCGGGTAAAAAAACACTCTCGTCAAGGACCAAAATAAACTTTTTCACCCATAAAATTCAACTTCAGCATTCAATACTAAATGGGACAAGTGAGTATATCAATTTAAGTTTTCAACCAAGAAATCTAAATTCAATCTCAGATTTTTCATTAGGTCACAGAAAAATAATGAAAAACGAAGTTGAAGTTTTCGAGTTAGATGACTTGTTGCCATCTTTTATTTTGGCTAATACACGACAATAAAATCAATGTCAATGGACTTGTTGTCGCTTGGACTACCTACTGGTGGTATCTGGCTGTACGTACAACCATCGAAATCCATAATTTCACTAATTGAAGCTCTCGAGTTACCGAAGTTTTTTCTCACATATTTCATCCATTTCTGGCTAGAAAGTATGATAGCTTAGGTGCATGGAGGGTCGTCATTACTTCAACTACAAGATGGTGGTCTCTGATCATCAGACCAAGCTACAACGGCAGCAGTGGCTGGCTTTTTTTATTAAAGAACAGACTTTATTCTACTGAGATTAAACTCATTGAAGTTGTGATTATTAGCTTCTGATGTACATGTATTTATACAGAATTCTGTAACAAAAAATCCCCATATAAATGGAACCTAGATCAAGTTTGTTTCTGTTTAAATTCAATTTGCTTCTGTTTTAGTTTTGAATCTTTATCATTCCCCCTCAAACTGAGTGATCGGATCACAGATACTCAGTTTGGAAAGAACTCCGCTGAACACCCGAGCTGGCACGACCTTAGTCAATATGTTTGCTAATTGTTCTTCTGACCTTACATATGGTAACGTGATGGCTCCTTCATCTAGTTTTTCTTTGATGAAATGTCTGTCTATCTCGACATGTTTCGTACGATCATGCTATACTGGATTCTCTGATATGCTGATCGCAGCTTTATTATCACACTGTAGCTGACAAGCTCCTTGAACTGGAAACTCGATTTCTACCAACAATTTTCGTAGCCACAGTATTTTAGTTAACCCTCTAGCAATACCCCTAAATTCAGCTTCTGCGCTGGATAAAGCCACCACTTTTTGCTTCTTGCTCTTCCAAGTTACCATGTTTCCTCCAACGAAGGTAAAGTACCCAGATGTTGACCTTCGATCAATAGGACTACTAGCCCAGTCAGCATCTAGGTAACCCTGGATTTCAAGGTTCCCATGATTCTGGAATAACACGCCTTTACCTGGTGATCCTTTCAAGTATCGGACAATCATTAACGCTGCATTCATATGTTGCACCTGCAATTTATGCATAAATTGGCTAATGACTCCTACCGCATAGGAAATATCAGGCCTGGTATGTGACAGGTAAATGAGCTTTCTGACCAGCCTTTGATATTGTTCTTGATTTGTCCACTCACCATTTTCATCAATCTTTAAACCATGATTGACCTCAAGTGGTGTTACTACCGGTTTGCATTCCACCAAGCCAGTTTCTGCCAGCAAGTCCAGGATAGATTTTCTCTGGGAGATGAAGATTCCCGGTTTGGACCTGAACACCTCAATCCCAAGGAAATATTTTAATTCCCCTAGTTCCTTCATTTCGAATTCCCCGGACAGCTGCTGCTTGAGCCTTGTTATCTCTTCTTAATCATTTCCAGTGATGATAATGTCATCTACATAAATTATTAACCATGTAATCAAACCATTCTTTTGTTTTAGAAATAAAGTATGGTCAGAGTTACTTTGCTTGTATCCAATCTTCTTCATGACTCCTGTGAATCTACCGAACCATGCTCTCGGGGATTACTTCAGTCCATAAAGAGCCTTTTTTAACCGACACCATTCACCTGGTTTAAAGCCTGCTAAGAAACTAGGGGGAGCCTCCATGTAGACTTCTTCTTCTAAGTCACCATGCAAGAAAGCATTCTTCACATCAAGTTGGTATAAAGGCCACTCTCGATTAGCTGCTACAGAGAACAATACCCTGATTGTGTCAAGTTTGCAACTAGAGAGAATGTCTCAGAATAGTCAACTCCATACGTCTGGGTATACCCTTTTGCAATTAATCTGGCTTTATATCTTTCAACAGAGCCATCAGCTTTATATTTAATGGTAAATACCCATTTACAACCTACACAACATTTTCCCAGGTGTCATTTTTAACAAGTGCTTTCATTTCATCATTCATTGCCTGCTGCCATTTTACCTCTTGCTGGGCCTCCTCCACTGTTCGGGGTATTTTTGTTGAGCATATTGCTGTATGGAATGCTTTTGCTTTCCTGGAAAGATTCCCTTCTTTGACCATATTCGCCACCAGATATTTTGCCTTCCCTGGTCCAAGTTCAGGTTCATACCGTTTCGCTGGTACTCCCCGGTTGTTCCTGGGAGGCAATATGTATCGGGTTTGACTTTCCTGCATGTTATTAGTCTCATTAGGAGTAATATGTCGACTATTACAAGGAGCATTTACTTCCGGGATGACCGGTTCTTGTTTTGTACTGTCTACATCATTTGGAATAGTTGGACTAGGAGGAGTCTCAAACACAAGAGAACTGGGAGAATAGCCTGATTCTGGATGCTACACTTCTGGGTTTGAGGTAGTCTCAACACCTGCTTGCTCTGTTTGGACCGGTCCAGACAAGTCTGGAGTACTTAACCTATTTAAAATCAGCCAATTTAGCGGATCGACCTTCAATGGGTCAACTGTTGTATTCTCCCCCTGAGCCACAAATTGGCTGTGACACCCCCGACCAAAAGCATACGTCTTTTTGACGTCATTACATGCATTTTATGCATTTTTATTTAAATGCATCAGAGTATGACATGATATATGGCATTTACATGAATATGAAATGGGAAATGATTATCAATGAGTTAAAAATGTTAAACAAAAGTGGTTTAAGTTCGTTTATTGTCGAAAGACATACACGGAGCCAATTAGGGTTTTTGGCTCGCGCGATTGAAAAATATTGAAAACGCGCCCTATTTTAAAGTAAATGATTTTGTTATGATTTTATATGTTTTCATACATGATTTAATGAGTTTTGGAACCAAAATTATAGGAACGACGTCGTACGGTTACGGTTCCGTAAAAATCGTCGAGGTTTCGGTTCGGTTTAGGGCACCGATCGAACCGCGACAAATTTTCGGGTTCCGATTTTTATGAAATTTCATACACGTGTTATACTATTTATTTTGACACCGAAAAAAAATTTTAAGCTGGTGCTGGATATGTTTAGAGGTTGGAATTTGAGAGAATGTGAATTGAAGAAAGTAGGTTTATATTAACTTAAAGATTAAGTTTAAGTAAAAAGGGTTTCCAAAGATATTTTGGTGTAAAGTTCATTTTAGAGCAGCTGCTGGATTTCCTTGGGTTCTGGTACATCTGGTGACTGTAGGAAGAGGTGGGAAGAGGCATTTGTTGCTGAAAAGTGAGAAGAAACGAGAGAGAGAGAGAAGAAAATAGGAAAGAAAGAGAAAAGGAGAGAAAGAAAGGGAAAGAGAACAATTCGAGGTATACCTTTGATTTTGTATGTTTAAAATGTTCCTAGGATGATTTATAGTGGATTAGAGTTGTTAGATTTGAAAAAGAGAGACTGGTTTTGAAGAAAGAAAGAAAAACACAAATCTGGACAAAATTCTGGGTATTTAGCAGTGTTCACGAAGGGTAGTTTAGGCCACTTTATCTTCCAATCTATGGTGCATGGGGAGATTTGGCTTCGATGGGTTTGTACAGGAAGTGTTGGAGAAGAGATTCATAGTTTCAGTTCACCGAAAAACGGCCGGAGGTGGTCGTAACGATCGTCGAAAGTTGAGAGAAAAATAGGCAGTTTCTGGTTCTAGGTAGAAATCAGTGTGGGAAGCCAACTTTAGGTGATTTTATCTTTCAATCCAGAAAGCTTTTGGAGATTTGGCTCCAATGAATTGATAGAGGGTGTACAGGGGAAGAAAGTGATAGTCTTAGCTTGCCGGAAGGTGGCCGGAGGAGGACGTACGGTTGCCTGGAAGTAGGCTTGAGAGGCTGAGTTTTGAGGCTGGGTTTTAGAGTGCTGGAGGTCAGGGATGATCAAAAAGCACGCCAGAGCTGCGTTTTGACCAGTCAGAGGCACGACTTAAACGACGTAGGTAGCTGTGTTTTGAGGAGGAGTTTTAATCAAAACAGCAGGCGTCCCTGCGTTTTGAGGATAAGTAGCGCGCCAGCACCCAGGTTTTGGTATAATTTTGTTTTGGCCCCTGAACTTTCTGCCGCATTTCAATTAAGTCCTTTTGGGTGATTTTGCAATTATTTTTAATTACAGATTGGCCCCTGAATTTATAAATGCTTATATTTTTGACCTAGAGACTTTTATAAATTATAATTCTTCCAGCCTAATTTCGATGTCCTGAATCCATTTTTGACGTCAGAAATTTATTTTAAGGCTGTTTTAAGTATGAAATTAGAGATTTAAATATTCCTTAGAGATTTTAATTTGTGAATTTCTTTTAAAGAGTTAAAGAATTTATTTTAGGTTTATAAATAGTTTTAATAATTATAATTATGTTAATTATAATTATTATATGTTAAATTGAGTTTGTCAATTATTTTTATATTGACATTAAATGATTTTAAAATAGAGGTTTTCCGAAATTGAGTTTTAAATTATAAAAAATTAATTGGATTGAAATTAAAACTCAATTAAATCAGAGAATTAAATATTAAAGCATGCATCAAAGCTTATATGGGTTTCAGAGTTGTTTTGTTTTACATGGTTGCTATGTTATGCATTATAGGAGCATCGAGTTCGAGAGCGACACGGGGTAAGCAGCCCGAGGCCCCACCGAGCTCACAGCAGCGAGGTAAGTGTTAAACCACTTACTTAGAGATATGAATTGTGGTATTACTTATATTGCTATATTGAATTGTTTAGACCGGTATGAAGCTCGGTCAACTAGAGATATGTGTTATATAATTTGAAATTGTTTGTGGTTCCTGAGTCGGTACTGAAATCCGACCAGTTGAGTTGTTTGATCTGGATAGAAATATATATGATATTTTCACCGGTACTGAAATCCGGCTATATGCTTATATGAAAGATATTGCTATGCAATGTATATATTGCATAAATGCATTTCACAGGACATAATTACAGGCGTTGTGATTATCGAAGCCAGTGTGTGCAAATTTCAACAGGAAAAACCTACGGGTTTTTACAGAGAGGCCTAAGGGCTATATGATATAGAAAGACCTACGGGTCCTATATGCTACAGAGATGATCTTCGGATCTTACAGAGATTATCTTCGGATCTTACAGAGAGAGGTTTGGCCGATGGTTAATTCTGGTCTTCCTCATTTGCTGGATCCAGCTAGAGAACCGACACAGGTGAAATTCCTGGGGCAACACTTGGCCGATAATTCACAACTAAAGAACAGAGAAAATATGACATATAACATTTTATGCATATAGATATGACTATATGATAAAGATGTTTATATGACAGAATTGTTTATATGACAATATTGTTTATATAACAGAGATGGTTATATAACAGAGATGAATGTTTGACAGAGATGATTTATATGATAAAGAAGGTGTTGTGTTTATATCTTAATTTTACTGCTTTATATGCTATTATTGCCTAAATGTGGTTTACATTTACTGAGTATGCGACTCATCAAAATCGCAATATATGTTTTAGGTCTGCAGTTCGAGTGAGGTACTAAAGCTTCACTCGTCTATGCACAGGTCGGTCCAGCAGGAATCCAGGCCTCTCTCCTCTCACAGTCCATATTGTATATGTTGCATATAGTGTGTTTATGCTTTGTGTTGTAAGCATAATTTTATACAGTTTTGGCATGTAAATATGTGGTGCTATTCATATAGCCTTTTTGGATAAACTGTTGTTTAATCCATATGTTGATATATGTAATGTATGCTATGCCTATATATGTATATAATGCAGTGAATGACCAAATTAATCTTAAATAGGCTAAAGAGAAATGAAGCTTATATGAATACATGTTTAATATATGATTGTTATATATATGTTTTAAAGATTAAAACAGAGTTAGCAACATGTGACGTATGTTTTAAAAAAAATGGCATGTTTTATGACATAAGAGTATAGTAAGAGGTGTTACATTTATTTGGTATCAGAGCTGGTCTACGGCCCCACAAGACCTAGTTGTAAAGTTGTATGCATGATATGTGAAATCATTCATACACATTATTTGACATATGGCATATATATATAGGATCATGGAGCATTCACATGATTCTCAGAGGGGAGAGGATTCCGCTGGTCCAGCATTTTCAGTCGAAGGTTCTTATGAGCCTCATGCATTTGGTCCTGGTATCATGCCTCCTGCTCGTCGTAAGAACTTCAAAAAGGCCCGTAAGCTAGGGGCGACAGACTTCTTTGGTACGACAGATCCGGCTGAGGCCGAGGGTTGGTTGAGGTGCACGAAACACATATTTTTCATGATGGATAGCACTCCAGAGGAGAAGTTCGACTACATTATTTCTCTTCTCCAGGGAGATGCTTTTGACTGGTGGGAGACAGTCCCTAATTCTATGGCTCGACCAGCAGTGCTGACTTGGGACGACTTCCTCTTTGAGTTCAAAGAGAAGTACACCTCTGAGGTGCACAGAGATTAGAAGCAGCGGGAGTTCTTCAATTTGAAACAGGGGAACATGTCAGTGGTTGATTATGAGGTACGGTTCACTCAGTTATCCTGTTATGCAGGCTCTTTGGCATCGTCCGACAGGGACAAGTGCCACAGATATGATGAGGGTTTGAGGTGGGAGATTAAGTCCCACATCACATCTTACGATTTGAGGAGCTTTGCAGATCTCCGAGAAGCGGCTGTTAAGGCTGAGAGGTTAGTTTTAGAGAGGCCACAGTTTGTTCCTAGGCCTAAGAGAGAGGGAGCAAGGTATACAGAGGAAGCGGGTAGTTCCCGTAAGCGTCAGTTTCAGAGGGGTGGTTCTTTACAGGATCAGGTTCTCAAAACCAATCCCAGAGGTTTGTAGGTGATTCACAGGCTGGTTTCTAGAGGGGTGGTTCTTTCCACCAGAGTAGTCCTAGCGGAGGACAGGTGCAGACACCGGCACAGCCTAAACCACAGTGTGCTCTTTGCGGCAGACCCCACTGGGGGGAATGTCGACGTTTCAGTGGAGCATGCTACCTTTGTGGAGAGCAGGGACACTACTTTAATGACTGTCCCAGGAGACGAGAGTTGGCTCAAGCACCATCAGAGCCATCAGTTCAGATCACCCGTGCTAGTGGGGCCGGGTCAGGTTTTGGTAGAGGCAGAGGCAGATGATCGTTCACTCCAGCTGGGGGTGGCGCAGGCAGAGGCAGTGCATATAAGACTGCATCGCTGGCACCGGCACAGGCTCGGGTCTATGCGTTAACCAGAGACGAGGCACTAGCAGCTCTAGAGGTTATTGCTGGTAAACTTTCTTTTAACACTCCTGATGTTTTTGCATTTGCATTGATAGACCCTGATTCATCCCATTCATTTATATCATCACATATGTCAGCCCAAACACCGAGAGAGCCTAAACACCTAGAGTATAGCCTTTCCGTAGATACACCCTTGAGAGAGGTAGAGAGAGTGAAACACATTTATCCCGATTGTGAGATTATTATTGGAGAGCGAGTGTTACCAGCAGACCTGATTTTGTTACCCTTTCATGATTTCGACATCATATTGGGTATGGATTGGTTGGCACGACATCGAGCTAAGGTCGATTACTATGCTAAAGAGGTTGTGTTGGAACCGTCAGGGCAGTTAGAGGTTGTTTTCTACGGAGAGAGGCAAGTAGTGCCTGGGTGTTTGATATCAGCAGTCACAACATTCAGTTTGATTCAGAGGGGCTGTGAGGCTTATTTGGCACATGTCATCGACACACGGGAACAGAGCAGAACAGTGGAATATATTCCAGTCGTCAGAGAGTTTCCAGAGGATTTTCCAGGCTAACCACCGAAGAGAGAGGTGGATATGTCTATTGAGGTAGTTCTAGGTACGACCCCTGTTTCTGTTACACCTTACAGAATGGCACCATTGGAACTTGAAGAGTTGAAGAAATAGCTTCAAGAGTTACTTGATAAGGGTTTTATCAAACCCAGTGTATCCCCTTGGGGTGCACCAGTACTGTTTGTTAAGAAAAAAGACGGCACTATGAGGATGTGCATTGATTACCGCCGGCTCAATCAAGTGACAGTCAAGAACAAGTATCCATTACCCAGAGTGGATGACTTGTTTGACCAGCTTCAGGGAGCGAAGGTCTTTTCCAAGATCGATCTTAGGTCGGGTTATCATCAGTTAAAGATAGCCACAGAGGACATTCCGAAGACAGCATTTCGGACTCGATATGGACATTATGAGTTTTTAGTAATGCCATTCGGGTTGACGAATGCTCCAGCAGTTTTTATGGCTTTGATGAACAAGATCTTCCAGCCTTATTTGGATCAGTTCGTTATAGTGTTCATCGATGACATCTTGATTTATTCGGAGGATCCACAGAGGCACGAGAGACACTTGAGGACAGTTTTGCAGATTTTGCGGGAAAGACAGCTTTACGCCAAATTCAGTAAGTGTGAATTTTGGCTAGATCACGTAATGTTTCTGGGACATATCATATCAGCAGATGGTATAAAGGTGGATTTCAAGAAGATAGGTGTGGTTGAGAGTTGGCCACAGCCACAGAGTGTTACTGATATCAGAAGTTTTCTCGGTTTGGCCGGTTACTATCGTCGGTGCATCGAGGGATTCTTCTTGATAGCTACTCCTTTGACCAAGCTACTCCGTAAAGATGTTCCTTTTGTTTGGTCAGAGGCGTGCCAGAGTAGTTTTGATCAGTTGAATGAAAAGTTAACCACAGCACCAGTGTTAACGATTCCTTCAGGTACGGGTGGATTTGTGGTATACAGTGATGCTTCTCATCAGGGATTGGGTTGTGTACTGATGCAGAGAGGTAATGTCATAGCCTATGCTTCACGGCAGCTGGGGACTCATGAAAAGTCTTATCCAGTTCATGACCTCGAGTTAGCCGCAGTGATTTTTGCCTTGAAAATCTGGAGACATTGCCTGTACGGAGAGACCTTTCAGATCTTCACCGATCATCAGAGCTTGAAATATTTGATGACACAGAGAGAGTTAAACGCTAGATAGAGACTGTGGATAGAGTTGCTGAAAGACTATGACTGCACCATTGAGTATCATCCGAGTAAAGCTAATGTTGTAGTTGACGCCCTTAGCCGAAAGGGTGATAGCACTGCAGCTTATTCACAGGTATCATCTTTATTGCTTGTGAATGAGTTGAAAAAGTTAAATATAGGCTTGGATGAGGATACAAAGAGAGTCTTATAGGCAACATGGAGAGTTAGACCGATCCTGAGGGAGAAGATACAGCAGAGACAGACTAGTGAT
>CANUEY010224664.1:0-15033 GCA_948099555.1 Croton setiger
GGTTCATTCACGGTTCAAGGGCTTTTACGGTTACGGTTCAGAAATTTCTTGAACCTGAACCGGCCCGCCGAACCGGCGGTTCAGGTTCGGTTAACGGCGGTTACGGTTTTGGACGGTTACGGGCCGGTTCAAGGCCGGGCCGGTTCAGCCGGGCTAGCCGGGCCGAACCGGCCCATGGCCACCACTAAGTAGAGGAACAATTTAGCTGGGATTACTAATTATAATGATCTTCCATTTTTTTGAAGAATGATTTTTCCTTTTTATAAGTAATAACAATAGTTATATAATTTGAACTAACGTATACATGTAGAAGCCAAAAAAATTGATATTTTGCTAATATTGAAAAAATTGTGTTATTTTATGAAAAATGAAAACTAAAAAGTGTAATATAAATAAATTGACAAAACAAAAGTTGAAAAATGGACAAAGTAATAATTACATACGAAATTAGTGGTGTAATTCATGATTAACCTTTTAATTTCTCCCAATGGTATTTAGGATAACCCTAAATACGATTAGTTTAGAGGAGGATTCCATTGATTCTAGCTATGCCCATCCAAAAATCTTCAATATTTTAAACAAGGAACTAATTAAAGTAAAGAATCCAATGAGATTAAAAAGAAAAATAAAAACAACTTGAAGTCAACTATATCTATATAAAAAATAAGATTTTTTTTTTTTTTTTAAAAGGGCTTCATGAGTTGTTTGGACGCTCACCAACGGCTCTACTTTGCTGTAGCTTATGTGGCGTACAAAGCACATGAAATGAAAGCTTCCACATATTTCAGCACACTTCCTAATTAAGGAATTTTTTCTTTTAACAAAAAAAAAAAAAAAAAAATTAGAGTCACTTTCAACAAATGAATTCCACAAAATTTAATATAATTTATTTATAGATCCATTTTTCCGTTGGAAAGATAAATAAAACTTGAATTTAAATTTTAAATTAATTATTTTAAACACATTAAATTTATTTACAAATAAAAAATGAATGATAAATTACTAAAGTGGGTGTTAATGTTGATTTTTTATTTTTACTTTTATATATATAACTAAAAAAATTCAAGTTATTTAAGAGTTAATCAAGAATAGAATTGTTTCTATTTATCTATAATTTCATGATTAGTAAAGCAAAATACTAGAAATATGCATGTGAAATAAAATAGAATGAAGTTGACTAAATGAAATTTTGCTAAAATTTAGTAAAATCATGTACGCAATTTTAATAAAGGGGCAACATAACAAATGTCAGTTTTTGTAACTTTTTTATAACAAAACATTAGCTAAATATTATTATTTATTTTATATTTACCTCTATGATATACGAAAATATACATATTTTCATAGAAATATCATATTTAGAGTAATTGAAAAGTAATATTTATGTAACATTTTTTAATAAATGATATTTATTTAATATTTAAAAATAAATTACATTTACTTAGTTTCAAAAGTTGCTGTGTATTTCAATTTCCCTTTAATAAATTAATGAAAAAACTTGAAAGGACTTTTATTTGAAGTATGCAATTGGACAAATTTTTTAATGATATTGTGAGAATTGTAAGTAGATAACATATTTTAGAAGTAGGTGTCATAAACATTGTTGAATGGAGTAAATAGACATTAGGAGTTTAGTTTACTTTTTTATTATTTTTTATCTATTCTTTCCGTTTTCTCGAAAGAAACAAAACTACAAAGTACAATTTGCTTTCTTCTTCAAACGGTTACTTGCATATTGATTGCAATATCTTCTTCTTCCCCCCTTTTTTTATGATTTTCGTATTGTTCTTCATTTTTTGGTGAAGAAAGAAACTGTATAGCAGCTAATGTTTTGAAGAAGTAGAAATGGAACCGTATATAACGGTGTACGAGTTGGTGTATATATATATATATATATTCTGAATGGTATGTGTATTTTCGTAACAACTATGCACGATCTCATTCCAATTTCAAATTGAAGAGAGATATACGTAATAGATTATTTTCCTTTTTTGCTTTATGAAGTTGATGATCTGAAATAGAAAGAAAACTTATTTGAGAGAAATTGAAACTTTGAAATTTTTTGAGAAAAAAGAATGATTACTTTGCTGAAGGTTTGAGTGAGCTAGCAGCACTATAGGCAATAGCATTCATGTGGATTTTTCAAAGGATGTTCATTGAAGAAGCACCACCTATTGTCCAGAAAGAGTTTGAAGCTTCTAAACAAGTTAGAATTAAACAGATTACTTGGATTCTGGAAGGGAATTCAGGGATTGAAATTTTATTATAATGGTTGCAGTGATCTCTAAGATGCCTAACATGGACAGACACGCAAGAGTAAAGAAGAATCGGCAAGAACACTGTAATAGCAGTACAACTTGGAAAGTTTCATGCTGCTAGACGTATAACTTAGATAAGTGGCATGCATTTGTTGATAGCGCCACGTTTGTTAACTGGAACTATCTACTTTTGTTTTAATCATTAAAAATGTGGAGGCCAAACTCCAACCAAAAATTTCAAGATTATCTTATGGCTTGATTCAACACGTGCCAAAAGCACTTGCAGTAATTTGTAAGCATTTTCACACACTCTCAAATGGTCGTCGTAGCACTAAAGTCACAATTATAATGCAACTAAATATGGTGAAGTTATATAGGATTGTAAAGCTATTTTAAACATATGTCACTAATTGATTTGTTATTTGGGTTCATAGATGAGGAATGTTGCAGCTTATCTCCTTGTTCGAGTCTGATAATTTAACTTGTTTTAAGCTTTGGGATATGAT
This sequence comes from Croton setiger, assembly GCA_948099555.1. Lineage (NCBI taxonomy): Eukaryota > Viridiplantae > Streptophyta > Magnoliopsida > Malpighiales > Euphorbiaceae > Croton > Croton setiger. Next base: position 2,765 of record CANUEY010224664.1, read on the forward strand.
CTTAGATTGTCTTTCTCATTTAGACCAAATACATATATTTACCCTTCAACTTTACAAATTTTTTCAAGTGGAATTCAAATACATACATTTACCCTTGAACTTTACAATCTTTTTTGAGTGGAATTTTGAATTTTGTAAATAATCTTTAAACACCTGACATTGTATGAATTAAAAATTTATATTTGCAAATCCTTACACCTTACCCAAAAGAAAGAAATTTCTAGAGCATTGATACTACAATATGTCAAAAGCAAGACACGCATGGAGTACAAATGCTCTGATATGTCAATCAAAGAAAGGTATGAATTTATTTAAGTATTTGCAAGTTTAGGTATCTAAACGCGATCAATCATGCAAGTTCGAATGTCTAAGTGGTCAGTCATGTAACACTAGTATAAAAACGTCTATTTGCATCGGGTGCATTATATGGACCGGCACAATTAAAGATATAGATATATGATAATGTTTATTTGTGTTGTTGAGAATAAAAGAGAGATGCAAATGGGTAGTTTAATAGCGTCACACTCTTGTCGAAGCTGATGCATATTATTTGTTACAGCAATTGTGTCGCGTTACTACTAAAGTGCAACACAAATGTTAAATGAATTGTGTAGTTTTACTACCTATGTGCAACGCAAATGTTATTCCTAAATGAGGGCTCAACATCATCTGTCTTTTTTATTCATTTTGAGTGCCAATTTATTCACTTCTCTCTCTCTGTCTCTCTCAGGTTTCTAATTTCTCCGCCTTCTCCTCTCTCTCAATTGGTCCTGTGATTCCATAAATCACTTCACTACTGCGCCTCTATACTTCCTCCTTTTTTTGCTTTTCTCGTCATCGATGTTCGAAGCTGCTCACCACTGTCCAAGTTACGTCAACTGCTCTGCTCCATTCCTTTGTTGTTTAAGTTTAATTGAGGTAAATTAAGGTAAGTTTTCAATTTTATGGTTTTAAATCCTTAATAATAATCAATGTTGTTAATTCTTGAACTAAAAAATAATTATCTTGAAGTTTTGTCTCTTGATAGCTGCTGTTGTATGTATTCTATTTTATTTTTTCACATGCTGTGATTTGGGGTGTATACTAAGAATTATGAAATGGAAAAGTGTTGTCAATGACCCTTTGTTTCTCCTTGAACTTATATTACTGCCCAATTTTGTATAATTTTGAAACCAAGTGCACATTCTCAACATTTGATTGCTACTCACCTTCAAGTTAGGTATTATTATTATTTATTTATTAGCCTTTTTTAGCAAAATATCAAACTAAATAGCACTTAACTATTGATATATGTGTTATTTATGATGTAGACTATAAATTTCTTAAGGAAGAAAGTAAATAGAGAGTATTGAAATTTATTTTCTAGGTGTTGAAAATTTCGAAAGAGTAATTTTGGCTTGTCAAAATAATAAGTAATTAAGAATGTTCATAGTTAAGAATGTTGAGAATGTGAACTTGGTTTCTTTATCCAAGTAAGGTCAACTTAAGGTTAGTCATTGGGTTTATGTAACCATTCTTCTGTCTTTTGTCTCTACTATGCAAGATCTATCAAAGTTAAAAAATGGAGGATGAGGATATGTATTGTAACAACCTAACTTATAACCCTTATGTCATAAAACATGTCTTTTTTTTTTACATTCTTAACATGTAACATAAGAACATCTATGCTTTAAGACTCCAGAGCAATCAATCATACAGGTAACACCGAACCCGTAGGCATATTAACATATTAAAACTCTACATGTAATGCAATGACGTCCACCATGCATATGACATGCCATACATTATTTACTATATCATTAATTCATTTAATCATAGACATTATTTAATATATTACAAACCATATGAAAAAAATCTACATGATAGGATGATTAATGATGAAATGCGAGAGAGAGAGATCCTAAACTTCAGCTGACCGACCATGAGGAATGATGACGGAACTAACGCTGTCAGTTGCCCCAAAGAAACCTGGGATCATGTAAAAGCAATTTGATGATTTGCGTACTCAGTAAGGGTAAACTATATAATATAAACAAAGTAATAATTCACAATTTCAAAATATTAAACAGAACTTGTCGTAGGTAACTTATTTCATAGAATTTCTCTTATCCATAAGTCACAGATACTATAATCTGTGTTACCTTGCATTTTCAAATATTAGTCAAAACATGATCATATACAAGTGTAAACCACATCATATACACCAAACACGTAATTTGGTTTATCACAACTTAACAATATATCACAATTTCAGAATATAGTTCAGGTTAATATATCTGATCAAAATAACATGATTCCAGATCATATTCATCATCTTATAGCATAGCAATATCATAAGATGCATAATGACATGTCTTTCCTTTTTCTTTAGTTGTGATTTATTGACCAAGTGTTGCCTCGGGAATTTCATGGCATATCGGTAACCATAGCTGTCCAGCAAACCTGTAAGACCGGAATATATCGTCGGTCAAAAGGGATCCGAGGATCAACCTTTATTATGCAGTATTCACCAAATCATTCTGCATCATATAGGACCAGTAGGTCTCTCTGTAACATATAGGACCATAGGTCTTTCTGTATCAAAATAGGACCCGTAGGTCTTTCCGTCAAATCATATAGAAACTGTTGGTTTCTCTCGTGAAATCTGCAAACACTGGCTACGATAATCACAACCACCATATTTAAGTCCTATGGAAAATGCAATTATAAACCATACATTTCATATCGTCATGCTTCATATAATCATATGACCGAGCTTCAATACCAGTTAAAACTACATATATATATCTCTATAATCAAATCAAATAACTCAACTGGTCGGATTTCAGTACCGACTCAGGAACCACAAACATAGCAAGTCATATAACAGATATTTCCTATTGACTAGGCATAAGTACCGGTCCAAACAGATCAACATAAGCATATAACAGCAGTTCCATATATCAGATAACCGAGCTTCAATACCGGTCCAAACAGTTCAATATAGCATACTTGGCAATTACACAAAGTTCAAATCAAACATATAAGTAAGTGGTTTTAGCACTTACCTCACTATCGTGAACTTGAGTGGGCCTCGGGTTGCTTACCCGCGCTGCTCGAGAACTCGATGCTCCAAAATCAGGTACCAAAAACAGAATTCACCAAAACGACGTCGTTTTGGTCAGCTCGCAGCCCGCCCTGCGTTCCTCGCACCCGCGCGCACCTGGCATCCAAAACGCACGCCTGTCGTGTCGTTTTGGGGCCTGCCTCAGCCCCTGTCTCCCGTAGCCTCCTGCCTAGAAAATCAATCTCTCAAGCCTACTACTCAATGACCGTACGTCCTCCTCCGATGATTTTCCGATGAGCTACGATCACCATTCTCTTCCTCTACACACCCTCTAGCTAACCATCGGAGCAAAATTCCCAGAAACCCTTTAGATCAGAAGATACAAGTTCCCAAAGTTGGCTCCTCAACATTATTTACCTAGATTCCAAATTTTACCTATCTCTCAACCCAACTTCTAGTCACTTTTCTGGCCACCTCCGGTGGTTTTTCGGCAAACTAAAAAGACCAAAATCTACACAAACATACCCTCTATCATCCCATATAGCCCAAAATCACACAAGCATCACCAAATGGAAGATATAATCCTCCAAAGTAGCAACATATATTTGTGGTTGATCGGACTTCATTACTGGTCCAAACAATTCAATATAACCATAATATTTCACTTTTCATATATCACAGTTGACCGGCTTTAATACCAGTCCAAACCATTCAATAAAACATATCATCTCTTTTCCATATAACAAAGATGACTGAACTTCAATACTAGTCCAAACAATTAAAATAAACTATAACATCTCTTTTTCATATATCACAGTTGACCGGGCTTCATTACCGGTCTAAACAATTCAATATAGCATATTAAGCAATAACACATAATCATCTCTATACATGTAAGTAAGTGGGTTTAACACTTACCATACTGCTGTGAGCTCGGTTAGGTCTCGGGTAATTCACCCCGTCCTGCTCGAGAACTCGACGCTCCTATAATGCATAACATAACAACCATGTTCAATAATCAGATCAGGACTCTATATAAGCTATGATGCATGCTTTAATATTTTAATTCTCTGATTTAATTGAATTTAATTTCAATCCGTAAAATTTTCTATAATTTAAAACTCAATCTCTAAAAATTTCTGCTTTAAAATCATTTAATATCATATTAAAAATAATTAACAATCTCTATTTATCATATAATAATTATAATTAATCATAATTATAATTATTAAAACCATTTATAAACTTCAAATAAACTCTTTAATATTTAAAACTAATTCATAATTAAAAATCTCTAATAAAATATTTAATCTCTAATTTTCAGGCTTAAAAAGGCCTTAAAATTAATTTCTGACGTCAAAAACGGATTTAGGACATCGAAATTAGGCTAGAAGGGTCAAAATATAATTTATAAAAGTCTCTGGGTCAAAAAATATAAATATTCAAAAGTTCAAGGGCCAATCTATAATTAAAAATATTTGCAAAATTGCCCAGAAGGACTAAAATGCACACAAAAATAGAGTTCAGGGGCTAAAACATAATTATACCGAAATCTGGGTGTCAGGCGCGCTAAAAGCCTAAAACGCAGCTTCCCCTTGCGTTTTGGCTGCTGGAGTTAATTCCCAAAACGCGGCCCTACAGTGCCGTTTTGGGCGCGCTCCTAATGACCAAAACGACGCCTTCCCTTGTCGTTTTGGTCTTCTTCAACCTCTCTCTCCCTCTATTTCCAGCCGAAAACCCTAGCTCCTAAACCAACTTCCAGGTGGCCGTACGTCCACCTCTGGCGGCTTTCCGGCGAGCTACGACCACCGTTCTCTTCCTCTACACACTCTCTAGCTAACCATCGGAGCCAAATCCAAGAAGCTCTCTAAATTGAAAGATATAATTGCTCAAAGTTGGCTCTTCACTTTATTTTTCAGTGAACCCAGAAACTCTCTTATTTTTTTCCCAACTTCAGGCAATCGTTACTACCACCTCCGACGACCTTCCGGTGATCCAAGACCACCAATCTCTTCTCCTACATGCCCTCTATCATTCTATCGAATCCAAACTCTCCTATGCACTCTAGCTTTAAAGATACAAGATCACAAAGTAGGCACCCTGAAACTGCCAAAAACCCAGAAATTATACCCAAATTTTCATTTTTCCTTCTCCTTTCAATTCTAGCCCCTCTATTCACTATCTATCACCTCTAATCACTTATTAAACATCCCAGAAGCATAATAAACGTATTGGATGGGAGGTTTTTGCACAAATCTCTCTTCTCTTTCTTTCTTTCTTTCTTTTCTTTTCTTTCTCTCTTTCTTATCCCCTCTCTCTTTCCTTCACTCCAGAACAAAATTCATCTCTTCCACCTCTTCACTATGCCAGCGCACACACTTCAGCCCATAAACATCATAGCAGCAGCTTCCTATTTGATTAATCAACCCTTTTTCCTTTTAATTTTCCTTATCACTTAAGTTAACATTTTCATTTACTCTTTCTTCAAATTTCTCTAATTCCATCCATTTAATTGAGTCCAGCACCAGCTTAAAATTCATTTTTGATATTAAAATAAATAGTATAACACATGTATGAAATTTCGTAAAAATCGGAATCCGAAAATTTGCCACGGTTCGATCGGTGCCCTAAACTAAGTCCGAACCTCGACGATTTTCACGGAATTGAAACCATACGACGTCGTCATAAATCTTGGTCCCAAAAATCTTTTAAATCATATTCTTAAACATATAAAAACATATCGAAATCATATGGTTCATATTTTACGTGATTCCGGCATTTTTCGGTCGTGCAGGTCCAAAAACCCTAATTGGCTCCGTTTGTGTCTTTCGACGGCAAACGAGCCTATAACATAGCTTATAACTCTTATTCAAATCATATATTATCATATTCAAAATATATCCAAATCATTTACTTTAAAATATTGCGCGTTTCTGACATTTTTCGGTCGCGCAAGCCAAAAACCCTAATTAGCTCCGTGTATGTCTTTCGACGATAAACGAACTTAAAACATCTCTTATTTAACATTTCTCATTCATATATTGCCATTTCCAAATCATTTAATTCATGTTAATGTCATATATCATGTCAAACTATAATGCATTTTAATAAAAAATGAACAAAATGCATGTAATGATGTCGAAATGACGTAAGACTTAGGCCGGGGTTGTCACAGAAATAGTTCAAAGTCACCAAAGTAGTGAAGATCTACTCACTGTACGTATTTGCAATTTTCAACCTTAGATTAATCTTTCTTGTTTAATTTACAAATGTACAGTGGTTTTAATTACTATTTACACTTTTCTTGTTTTATTTGCTATAGGATTTCTCAAGAACAAGTCCATATTCCAACAAGAAAATAAATGAGGTCTGAGATATTTGGACGGGATATTATGTAAGCGTTAAATTGAACTTAGATAGAACCTAAATGTAAGGATTAGATAAGTTAATAAATTATGGAGGAATTCAAGATCATTTGTACAATGTAGCACATTTTTATAATTTCAATTGAAAATATAGCATCATTTAGTTTTGTTGTAATTTTCTGTGTTTCTATAATGTGTATTTGCGTTTCTGTTTTATTGCAATTTATTGTGTTTCTGTAGTATGTATTTATGTTTCTGTTTTGATCTAATTTCCTATGTTTTGCTGCAATTTGTTGTGTTTCTATACTGTGTTTTTGTTTTGTTGCAATTTGCTATGATTCTGCATCTAAATTTTTTTTTTTGACTTATTTGCGTCGGTTGTAGGTTAAAAAGTGACGCAACTGATATTTGTATTTGTGTGACACTTTACTCAAAACTGACGCAAATGTCCTTCATTTTGCGTCGTTTCTAATGCCGATGCAAATGCTTCTATGCATTCCTAACGGATGCATCGCACTAAAAGAGATAAAATGAGACTTAAAAATACGATGCAAATAGACAATTTTTATACTAGTGTAAGTTAAAATGTCTAACTGATTTTTCATAAAATTTTGGTAGCGGACAAACCTTTTTAAGGCCTAAAGCCAAACTTATATTTGAGATTTTTTTTTTTTTTTTAATGCCTATATATTAAGACCTACTTACATAAATATATAATATTAACTAATTTAGAAGCTAAAATTTGGAGGCCTAAATCAATTGCTTTATTGGTAGCCTTTTGAATCCGCTCTGTGAATGATGAATTTATTTATTTAGCAGTTATTATTAAATTTCATTTTACCTTCCAAAATAAAAAATATTGTATACATGAAAATAAATTTAAAATTATCAAATATATTGTAAGCATTTAGAAATTATATATTAATTTTCTTAGTAAGTTATAATAAAATACTTTTATTTTAAAAAATTGAAAACATTTATTCTTTTTATTAGTCAAAATGATAACACAATTTACAGTCTTTCGGTTTTATGGGTTCTTTTAAAAATGAATAAAAAAAGAATTTCATTCTCCAAAATAATTGGAAACGTAATTTTATTAGGAAAAAAAAAAACATTCGTGACTTATAATACCAAATAATTAAAAATAATTATAAAAAAGGCTATTTTGGAGAAAATGAAACCAAACAACTAGTGGGCGTGTGCTCGCGCGTTGGTTGACCATAGGTTTCTGAATGGTTTGCAGTATATTTATGGTGTTTCAAAATAAAATAAATTTTATCAGTCACCTAATGGTTTATGCTATGTTTATGATTGATTTACAATATGCTTATGAAACCTTAGTAAGAAACTTTTCTAACTCAAGAGGAAAAGCTTAAATTTTTGGATAATATACTATTGTCTTTGGAGGGGAGCTTCTTTTAGCGCAAGCGTTTGAGTTAGAAAATATTTACTTGTGATGATCTTTATAATTTGATATTCATGCATAAAATTTTATCAAATATGGAGTTTTCTAAATTCATATGATTTTGTTATCATTAAAATCAGAAAATGTTTACCCCGAACTAATAACTTTTGATATACATCTATCTTTGCCATGTTTTCACATGATCGCCCATGGAAAACTAGTTTTTTAAAGATAATTTTGGTAATTTTTTTTTTTTACATTATTTTTCTTAAAATCCCCAAAAAATCATTCTTTTTAATATTTACCACTTTTTAGTGGTTTTTCAAATTAAATTTCTTAAGCTATTATTTTCTTTTAGAATTACTCACATTATAAAACTTAATCTCTAAATTTACTTTATTCGAAATTATTTTATTTTCTGAAAATTAAATTATTTGCCTTTTACGTAAAATAGAATTTTTTTTTGTTAATTTTTTATTTTGTCAAATTAGGCTTTAGCCTCAAATAAAAATAAATTTGTAAATTTGATATCAAATTAGGGTTTAGATTAGGTTTGAAGAAAAAAAAAATCTTTCTTGTTCTTTCTGTACAATTTGTTCTAATTACATATTCTTTATAATCAATTGTATAATGAATGTAAATGATTCTGGTTTAACAAAAATAAATTATATCCTTTTCTGTTCTTCTTTCCATTCCTATATTTTTTCGCTCCCCTTCAAGTTGGATCGTAAGATCTCCTACGCCCAACTTGGCCAATGCTTGATTGAAAAATTTCCTAGGGACAACTTTAGTCAGGATGTCAGCCAGTAGTTCTTCTGATCGCATAAATGGCAGGCATAGTTCTTCAGTCATGTTGCATTAGATTTTCTGAGAAGCTTATTGCTGCCTTATTGTTGCAAAATAGTTTACAAGCAGTCGTCGAAGAAAACCTAATCTCTGTTAGTAATTTCTTTATCCATAGCACTTCGGCTAGCCCATAAGCAATTCCTCAAAATTCTGCTTCTGCACTGGATAGAGCAACTACTTTTTGTTTTTTACTCTTTCAAGTCACTAGGTTATTTCCAACCATTGTGAAATATCTCGAGGTTGATCTTTTGTCAATAGGATTCTCTGCCCAATCAGCATCTGTGAATGCATGTATATTTAGGTGACCATTTCTCTGAAATAGTACTCATCGTCTCGATGATCCTTTCAGGTACTGAACAATTCTGAACACCGCTTCCAAATGTTCTGATTGAGGTTTATGCATGAACTGACTAACTACTCCAACCGCATAGGCAATATCTAGCCTGGTATGAGAGAGGTAAATAAGCTTCTCAAACAATCTTTGGTACTAACCCTTGTCTGCTAACTCAACTCCATCAATGATTCTGAGTTCATGATTGACCATTATAGGCATATGAACTGCCTTGCAATATATCATATATGTTTCGGCTAGGAGGTCCAAGATGTACTTTCTCTGCGAGATAAAAATTCCCTTATTTGACTTGAGTACTTCAATTCCTAAGAAATATTTAAGTCTACCCAGGTCTTTCATCTCAAATTCTCTGAAGAGTTTACCTCGCATCCTAAGAAATATTTAAGTCTACCCAGGTCTTTCATCTCAAATTCTCTGAAGAGTTTACCTCGCAGTGTTGCAATTTCTTCTTGGTCATCTCCTGTGATGATCATATCATCCACATATATAATAAAGCAGGTCTCCAGTTCCCTCTCCTCTTAAGGAAAAGTATGTGATCAGAGTTGCTTTGGTGATATCCATACCTTTCCATGGCAGAAGTGAACCTCCCAAACCATGCACGAGGAGATTGTTTCAAGTCATACAGTGCCTTTTTAAGCCTACATCCTTATTGAGTCTTAAAGTTCTCTGAGAAACCTGGTGGAGCTTCCGTATACATTTCTTCTTCTAAATCACTATGAAGGAAAACATTCTTCACATTAAATTGATGTAGAGGCTAGTCTTTGTTTGCAACCACAGAAAACAATACCCTGATGGTATCAATTTTGGATATTGGGGAGAAAGTTTTTGAATAGTTGATGTCATACGTCTAGGTATATCCATTAACAACCAGTCTGACTTTGTATCTCTGCACCATTTCATCTGCTTTATGTTTAATAGTCTGGACTCATTTGCAGCTAACTAGTTTTTTTCTGGCTGGTATTTTACACTTTACCCATGTGCCATTCTTTTCCAAGTGCATTAATCTCTGCCTCCATTGCTTGTCTCCACTTGTGACCTTTTTGTGCTTCCTCCATTGTTCTTGAAATGTTTATAAAATACAAAGAAGCCTCAAATCCTTTTACAGTTTTAAACAAGCTCCTCCTTACTAGGTTTGCCACCGGATACCTCGAGCTACGAGGGTCGTACTTTGGTTCATATCTTTTTGGTGGAACCCCTCTGTTCCTTTTTGGAGGTAAGACATATCTATCAGCCTCTAATGCTACAGGATTAGTAATAGAATTATCTAAAGAAGCAGGCACTTATAAATGAGAATCACTAACCTCAGGTGAAGATGATGTATCACATGTTGGCACGGTGGACTCTTCAGACTGTTATATGTTATCTGAAGTAGATATGGTGGAACCGTCTACTTGCTTTATTAGAACAATTTCAGAGGACTGGACTGGACAACCAATTTAGTGGCCAACCTTTTTGGTAGAACTCTCCCCCTAACCACTTAATTGGGTGTGGAAGTAGTATTCAGTCTCAAGGAAATCACAATCCATGGTAGTGAACATTCATTTAGTGGGGGGATCAAAACAATGATACCCTTTTTTGATGAATCCAATGGCCAACAAAGACAAATTTGATGGCACAAAAATCTAGTTTGGTTCGATATCCTTAGGAACATGAACATAGACAGTACAATCAAACACACGATGTGGCAAGGTAAGAGCAGGTGGTAAACTCATATAGGAAGATAAGGTATCCAGAGAGATTTTAAGTTGGAGGTGTTGTCGTTCAGTTTTCAGTTTTGATTTTTACTAAAAAGTGGTGACAGCATTTTTGTGATGGGCTTGCCGAACTAGTCGGTCTTAAAAATAATTTTAGAGTCGCCACCCGCTTTCGGGACACCAATTTTAATTTTTAAGAAAAATGACTCCATTTTTAATTATGAAAATGCACTGGTCAAAATTCAGAGATTTTGGATAAGGGAGTAAGGTACGACGGTTTAAGTTTTACTTAAACCGCCGCCCGGCAAAAACCGGCCTCTTGGTTTGTTTAATTTCTTTCCAAAATTTAAGCTTGTTTTAAAAGAAAAGCCGTGGCGTGATTAAAGACTATGTTCCTAATTGGCGATTTACGGTCAATTGTGAAAGCAATTTCAAACATAAAAAGCAATAAATTGCAGAAATTAAAAATGCGGAAAATAAACCCTAAAACTAATTACAAAACGAATACCTATTAATTACATTCTACCCAAATAAGTCCCCAAATTAAATCCGAACACCCCGAAAACATAAAATGAGCATTTAAAGCATTGTTGCGAAATTACCGAAAAGTCCCTGAAGTTTTGAAAATTTACAAAAAGGTCCCTGAATCTTGAAAAGCTCCAAACAATATCATAACAATCAATAATAACAAAAAACAATCCATAACTAAACTAAAATTGCCAAAAACTCGAACCATGCAAAATTGCAAAATGGTCCCTAAGGTTTTGACAAATTACATGAAGGTCCCAAATTCTTGGAAAAATTACCGAAACAGCCCAAAATCATGCATTTTTACCCAAACAGCCCAAAATCATAAAAAGCTTGCAAAATTTAATGTTCTAGAACTAGTTATGAAAAACTTTAATTTAACCCCTAACATCCAAACCATTTGTCATACATACCGTTGGCACAACAAACAAAACCAGCAATGAAACAAAAGGCGATTAATCACAATAAATAACTACCTAGGGTGCAAAAACATCTCAGCATAACTGTTGACGCTTAATTTTTGCCCCAAAAAGTACCAATGATGACAAAAATGCCAACAGCTCGATGAAATATCCAGAAGTTCCGTAAACAGATCTCGTTCGCTCATTCTTCCAGAATATTTTAAAATTTTCCTCTTCTTTAAAGCATTTTAATGTTTTTAATCAAGAAATTCCCTTTTCTCAAAAAAAAAATAATAATTGTTTGAATCTTCGTTTTTAATTTTTAGTTGTTAAGAAAAAATATTAAAATAATAAAATAATTCCAATTTTATTCAAAGTCTCTTTTTAATGAATTTTCAATTTTTAAGGTTTGGTTTTGTTTCAATTTTATTCAAATATGGTTTGAATAAAGTTTTAATAAAAATGAAGTGATTTTGAGAAAATTGGAGTGAAAAGGGTGAAATTGAAGAAAATTAGAAGTTTGGGGGTGAATTGATAAATAAAGAAAGAAGGAAGGATGCAATTGAACTAAATTGAAAGTTTTGGGGATAAATATATAAATATAAAGAAGTTGAGGGGTAGAAGTGAAATTG